>JAGFPH010002298.1:22226-45169 GCA_018207615.1 Philaenus spumarius | reverse complement strand
ACAAGTCTGCCATAGGGGAAGATTTATCTAACTTGGGTTATGGCAAACTATTGAAGAACGTAACCCACAAGTCTGCCACAGGGGAAGATTTCCCTGACTTTCAAGATTTTTGTCTCTTTCCCTGACCATCTTTTTATTAACTGACTTCCCAGAATGTGGTCACCCTGTTAAAATGTTGCCAAAACTAAAAATTGTTTTTAAAAAAATTATTTTTCAACTGGTTTTCTTGGAAACGAGCCTAGATATTTATCATGCTTCACCATACACCATACATTCTTTATACCAATAATATGCAAAATTTAATTGTTGCACATAAGCAATATATCGTTTTTACCCTTACTCAATTTACTTTTCTACCGGTATTCTTGGAATTGAACCTACACTTTTACCAGATTCTGTTTCACCATCCATTCTTTATAGCAATAAACTGCAAAATTAAAATGTTGCGCAAAAGGACAGAATTTATATGTAGGATAGAATAAATCGTTTCAAAACGAAACGAAAGAATTATATAACAATCCGTCACTGAAAATACTGTTTTTCAGCTTCGATTGCACAGCTTGCTCTATTCCAGGAGAAAAATATAAGTAAAATATTATGGTTGAAGTAATAGATTTGATACAGCTTCGAGGGTGGGTCGCGGGGGAAAGAGAAGCCGAGAGAATAATTAACTGAAAAACAATGAACCGGCAAACAACTTTTCCACTCTAAAGGAAGTAAATCAATATCAGGCAGAAAATATATTAAATAGCTCACCCAAGTCGTTTAACTCCAAGGTTTAAAGGGAAATATCCTTACCTGTAACAAATGAATGTAATTAGTTTAACTATAAATTCATTGTTTTAAATCAAAACTGCGTACAAGTTGTATTATCATGTTTTTAGTTAATTCACATCCAACAAAATAATTTAAAAACTAATTTTAAGTTTATCTAAAACTAGAATACAGATACAATAAACGGTAAAAGAAAATGGCACATACTTTCTCACAAACATATTTAAATTATTAAACAGATTCACTGAGACTTCATAACTGCAGGTGGGGTAGGAGGGGTGATATTAAAGTAGAAGATTAACTAATAAATATTATTATTAATAGAGAGAAAACTATTCGATCGGTTTCGAAAAAAAAATTGCACCTAACACGTCAATTAGGAAAGTATGCATGAAAAAAAGTTTTGAAACATTTTGAAAAACAACCCCCTTTTTGGCCAAAAACTCCCCCAAAATCAGTTATTATTAGCTAAACGAGAATTTTTAGGAAGATGCGGATTTCTGCATATGGTAGGGTACACTAAGGGCTACAAATAAGCCAAATTTTAACAAAATCGTTAGAGCCGTTTTTTTATAAAAAAATAATAACAGAATTTTTAGGGATTTTTGGCCAAAAAGTGGGTTGTTTTTAAAAAATGTCAAAACCTTTTTTCAAGCATCTATACAGGCCTAACTGACATGTTTGGTGCAAATTTGTTCGAAATCGATTGAATAGTTTTCTCTCTAGCTTTGTATACATACAGACAGACATTTTGTAAAAACCACTTTTTTCAAGGGGTCCCAAAACGGATATTTCCACAAAAATCTCAACATGGATTTTTTTGCGATCACTAAACTTACTTTCTCTGTACTATAAGTACAGTGAGAAAGTAAAATGAGTAAGACAAAATAATTGTTATCTTGTTTATTTTTTTGTTTGGTTTTGCAGTTCTTTTTATTGCCAAACATTTCTTCCATTAAATGTTTTGCTTTATCTTTTAACGATTTAGTAATAAAAGACGTACGAGATGAGGTTCTAAAAATGTTAGCAATTTTTCATTCACTGCTCACACCCGTTTTGAAAGAGCATGAAAAAGATATAAGTAAACGTGTATTCAAAATTGGATAGGTAGCTTTTCAGTTAAGGGTCTGCTGTAGTGGCAGCCATCTTGGATATGTATCCCGTAAAAGCAATGTTACATTTAAAACCATTTTTTTAGTTTTTTTACCATAATATTGCTTTCAAGGTCTCATTTTAACCGCAGTCACAATACGAATCCGTTTTGCGTTTCACATATTTTTTTAAATCCCGTTCATTTGTCACGTAATGACATTTTTTAAGTACGTAATGACCCTTTTATAGGCTAACAACAATCTCTACTATAACTCCGGCCTGAAACATCTAATCATGTGTCACTAGAAGCCCCGTGATTATTTCATTACAAATGTATTTATATTATGAACATGATACATTAGCGAATGGTCGTCATCAAATATTTGTTGATTGCAATCGCCAGCTGCAATCTGCAATAACAAACTTAGTGAATGTGTGTATGTAATATGATTAATTTACTTTATCGTCAAACATCGTATTCACTAAGTAATGTCTTGCATCCGACCTGTAATCAGAGTGTTCATTTTATCTTGGCCACAGTTGGCGTCTCTAGAATTTTAGAAACTTCTATAGATTTCAGCGCAGATAAAATATATCATTTTAAAATCAGTTACCATCAGAATTTGGTATTTAGGAAATAGTAAACGTTACTCCCTCGAAGTAACAGTTATTAATTACGTAATATGAGTACTTATTAGTTCTGCTTCCCTCTGGTTCTACAACTAAAGCTAGCCATACACGGTCCGATTTGTAGGACGACCGAGTTGGTCTGCAAGTTGGATACGTTTCACCACTCACGATCGAACTTACGATCCAACTAACGTTTCCATTCAGTCTTCTTTCCTTGTAAATCGTGGCAGTTGTATCAAAATGTCCAGCAATTACTACATTCAAATAATTAGACTAAACAATCCCTTATATTTTGTCAGTATACTTACAATCACCTATATTTTTAACTATAATAGACAACCGCCTTTATTTTTGTTCAGTATAGTAAACAATCACCTGCATTTTTCACTATACTAAACAATCACCTATATTTTGTCAGTATACTTTCAATCGCCTACATTTTTCAGTATACTAAACAATCATCTAGGCTATATTTTTTCAGTATACTAAACAATAACCTATATTTGTTCAGTATACTAAACAATCACCTACATTTTTAAATATAAGAGGCCTACACAACTGTCTAAATTTGTTCAGTGTAGTAAACATTCACCTATATTTTTTAATAGGTTAATAAATTATTTTTGAACTATGGCGACGCGAAGATGCTCACAAACTATGCAGTTTGCATAAATTGCACCACTTGTGTTCACAAACGCCTATTCTCCCGGTACAATTCAATAAATTCCAAAAACCCTTTGTTATCCATTATTATAGAAGTAAAAATGTACAAAGTAAAGGGTTATAAAAGTATTAAATATACTTTCAATCGACAGAGGTTGTAAACAAACATCTAGTGGGTTGATGTTGAAGAGAAATGCAGCCAATTTGTCGAAGTTCCGAATTCAAATTTAAATTAATAAAACATTACATGCACACTGTGAGCAGTACGCCACAGCTTTATAAAATATGTAAGCAAGACGACATATGCAAAATGCAATTTGAAGCTGCTTGTTCCAACTTGAAATGATGCTTAATTAACACAGCTTTTAGTAAACCCTTCTCTCTCCATTCTCTTTTGTTTCCAAGCAAACTAAATATACATAAATAATAATACAAATGATAACAAAATTTACAACCAAGTTATTAAAAAACGATTGCACCCGGCAATGCTTCGTTATTGCTTGATTTAATTTTAAGGGTTGTTGTTCCATTTCATTACATTAAATTAAGTAATCGAATCGAATTACAAATAGTTTGTATGCCACTTACTACACAAATTTATATATAAATTGTTTGTAGCAAGTTAGTGCTATTTATTTTGATTGTAAAGAGGTAGCTGCCAAATTTTAGTCTCTTTGATTGTAGTGACCATACTCTCTAAACTAATATGTGGAAATTGTGAAATGTTTAGTGAAATTAGTTGAGCAGTTTTTAAAAACATAGAAAAAAGTAATGAAAAAGTACCTGATTATTTATTATTGCATTTTAAAGGTAGTTATTTTATTTCATTACTTTCAATTGAGTAATCAAATTGCAAATGGGTTTTATGCCACTTATAGAATAATACTAAACAAATTTATATATATAGTTTGTAGGAAGTTAGTGCAATTTATTTTTATTGTATAGGGGTAGCTATCCCATTTTAATCTCTTTGATTGTAGTGACAATATTCTCTGAACAATCTTGGTACTAATAAAATTGTAAACTAGTTGTATGATAGTTTTTTTATGTATGTTGTTAGAAATAAATGTACACATTTTCGGCTGACTAACTTTTAGAAAAATATAACAATTAATTGTTTTTCAATCTATGATGCATTTTGTATGTATCTTATAAGAAGTAAATATACAAAATTTCAGCTCTCTAGTTTTAAGGAAAATATATCATCTAATATTTATTGTTTAGGGGTTGATTCAACCCTTAATCAAAATTAATTTTAGCCTATGTTACTCAGGGTAAACCTAGTAAAACTATTTTTTCAATCGGTTCAGTACTTCCAGAATTACACCCTACATCCAAACAAACAAACAATTTTTACCAACTCCTATAAAAGCGCGTTTACGCTCGTACGTACATACGTGAGTAACATATAATATAACAGCTGATTTCACCCATCATCTATAATACTTAAACAAACCCAGTGCAGATTATACTTTGGAGTTATGTTTACAACTTTAATCATTATAATTTTATTTCTTATGAAGTTGATTTTTTTAAATATGAGTTATAGAACTAATGTATGCTATAATACGTTATAATATTTGCTTTGAGGTTGTAAACTGTATATAAATACAACCTTTTATCATCAAAATATTCGTTTATACAAATTTAAAGAAGAAATACCTATTCGTTTAACTTCGGAAACATTCGTACATCTTCGTGTAACATATAAACATATTCCATAATTAATTTTTCTTCACTATAATATTAATAACTTATAAATCATTTGAACTATCAATATGAAATACAAAGCAATTAAAAGATAATATTTTTATCTTTCTTTATATGTATAATAAATAACGTACATAAAAATAAAAAATTTGAACAAATAGGCCTACAGTTTTATAATCCTTATAGTTGTACACATTTACCGAGTTAAAAATCCCCGTCAGCATAGTTAGGTATTGTAGGCCTAGATAAAGTCTGTTGTTTTTAAATAGTATTTTTTATAAAAATGACGTATTTATGATGTGTATCTAATTAATCAGCCTGTGATTTTTCACGAAGATTTACTACTGTTTATAATATTAGTATAGATAAAACAAAATCTACGTGTAATGTTCTTGAAGCTAACATTTGCATTTTTTATGAAATCTGGCAAATAGATGTCATAGTTTTTTGTTACTGTCACAATTCTGAACAATTTTAAGTTCTAGGCTAAACTAGGTTGTTGTAGACCACATTTTGTTACTACAACAAAACACATTTTGTTTTTGTTTTATCAATAGGTTACTTGTCTTATGACCGTAATAAAAAAAAATTGTTTGGAGTTAAGCTAATTACAGAATAAAATCCAAATTATATTAGCTAAATTCGGCAACAAGTTCTTGTGCCTATGAAAATCTGCACGGAGTTTTATTACTGTTTCTAATATTAGTATAGATAAAACAAAATCTGCGTGTAATGTTCTTGAAGTTAACATTTGCATTTTTCATGAAATCCGGCAAATAGATGTCATAGTTTTTTGTTACTGTCACAATTCTTAACAATTTTAAGTTCTAGGCTAAACTAGGTTGTTGTAGACCAAATTTTGTTTTTGTTTTATCAATAGGTTACTTGTCTTATCTTATGACCGTAAGAAGAAAAAAATAGTTTGGAGTTAAGCTAATTACAGATTAAAATCCAAATTATATTAGCTAAATTCGGCAACAAGTTCTTGTGCCTACGAAAATCTGCAAGAAATAACGAGTATACCGAACTCACGTTAAAAAAAAATCAGGACCAGATTCTAAAAAAATTTTATAATAATAAGCTGAAATACTCTTAGAGTAATTATGTGGGGGTGGGGGGTGTTGTTTATAGTGCTTAGTAGAAGCAGTTAGTTACTTGCGCCTGTCTTTAGTAAATGAGTAACTCGACTGCGTAGTGGGAATGGCATTGCTATTTTGATATTAATTACCATAACAACCAGTGGTACGCAATAACAAATAGAACATCTCAGTATGCATCTTCAATGAATCAAATAAATTTTAGGCCTATAGTGGACCAATTTGAATTATTTTGTAAAGTTTTATAACTTAGGTTTTGTTACAAATAAATATATGATTAGAGGGAGAAATGCTTCAGAACTGAGGCTATTTGTTTTACAAGTTTACGTAATTTACGACTAAGGCTGATTTGATCTTTTCATATTTTAATCTAGATTTTACTTTATTGAATATTTGCTTGAACAGCAAATTACAAAATAAAGTTAATTGCTATCACATTCATTTTGCTAACCTCAAAAGATTCATCACTGTTTTCCAATATTTCAGGCAAATGGAAGTTTAACTTGCAGGTACACCTAGGTCTACCACTACGTCTTCTCGGCATGCTGCAAGTTCTGGCTACTCAGCAGAAGAAGTCGATGAAACGAGTTACACTAACTACAATGGAAGACTCTTTCTGCCCAGAAGTACAGGTGACGAATGATTTCCCTCCCAGTAGCTGAAGGTGGGGAGTAGGGGTAAATCAATCTTAGGCCTAATTATGAGTAATCATACAGTTTGCATCATGTGTAGCAGGCTATGAGGTATGTTCGTTGAAACGTCAGAGATTGCAATTTTGTTGATGTATGACGTTCCTTACCGCCATATAGGAATAGTTGACCATAATAATAATGTTAAATCTCTGCCCCGTCCCCGTCAAATTTGATACAATAAATTTAGCAATATTTAACAATTATATAAATAAAGCGTTTGACTTTTCTGGGAGTTCTTAAATTCTAATATTTTAAACGAAAAAACAGTTCACATTGTTTTCGATATGACCAGTACGTAGTTTAAACACAAAAGTTTGTTTTCAACGTAAGTGTTACCTATTGTAAATACTGACATAATTTTTATAACTCATTAATTGTTTAAAAGTGTGGGGCATTCTACAACCTTCTCGAACATACTGTCTGGAGTATTGTAGAACATTCTGGAACTTCTACGACATTCAGACTCGCTCTGGTCAGTCTCGGTCACTTCGGCACTCGATTCCCAGCTACTTCTTCCATAAGAAGCCCATTGGTGCGAAACGCTCTTTCGACATTATATTTCTGAACCAAACCCCTTGAGTTCCAAACCGAGTCCGTCTTCATGGATGGGAGATTGAGGGCTACCATACATTATAACAACCATAGGACTGCGGTGGTGACATGTACGAACAAACCACGCATACATTTAAATACGTTTTAATTATATTTTTATTTCTTGTCTCCTTCAATATAAGTCACCGATGTCTTGTCTAATACATCCTTGTTATCCACTGTTCTAAGGCATAGAAAATAATTTAAAAAAATTTTCAACCAGATTTTTTATTATGTATATTTATTTTACTTTCTCACTATACTATAGTATAGAGAAAGTAAGCTTATAGTGATCGCAAAACAATCGATGTTGAGATTTTTGTGGAAATATCCGTTTTGGGACCCCCTGAGTCCAAAAAAGTTATTTTACAAAATGTCTGTCTGTCTGTATGCATGTAGACAAAGCTAGAGAGAAAACTATTCGATCGTTCGAACAAATTTGCACCAAATATGTCAATTAGGCCCGTATAGATTCACGAAAAATGGTTTTGAAAATTTATGAAACACAATCCCCTTTTTTGCCAAAAAACCCCAAAAAATCTGTTCTTATTTTTATAATAAAAAACGGCTCTAACGATTTTATAAAATTTGGCTTATTTGTAGCTCTTAATGTACTTTTCCATATGCAAACAAACGCATCTTTCTAAAAATTCTTGTTTAGCTAATAATAATAATAACTGATTTTTGGGGTTTTTTGGCCATAAAGGGGGTTGTTTTTCAAAAATTTTCAAAACCTTTTTTCGTGCTTCTATACAGGCCTAATTGACGTGTTTGGTGTAAAAGTTGTTCGAAATCGATCGAATATTTTTCACTTTAGGTAATAATAATAATATTTATTATTTAGTCTCCTACTTTAATTTACTATCCCATCTCCTATTTTAATACAGTTATGAAGTCACGGTTGGGGTTACATATGGGGGGTTGGCGCAATGCACTGTGTCTTGATAATATTCCCATAATGCGGGTTGGCGTGAGAAGCACGCAATGCATTGTGTATTGAAAATACTGCCAATACGGGGGTTGGCGTGCAATGCACTGTGCATCGGCCACTTCTCATAGTGCAATGCACTTAGCAGTGAACGTGTTAATAATTTAAATGAGAAAGTATGTAGGGTACCAGTTCCTGGTACCGTTTATTTACTATGATTTAATTCCTGCAAAATAATTTGTTTATAGAAATAATCATACAAAATTTAGTCGACTTACTGAATGAACTTTCCGCGTAAAACAAGAGCAAAGAAATTTCAACATCCTCTACCATTGTTTACAACACGTGTAAATAACCAAGAAGAAGGTTGGACTGTATTTCAAGTATTTCGGTTAAAATATTTGTAACGAAAATAGAAACAGTCTTTGGAACTCGTCCAAGGGTTAGCTCTTGAGATCTTCTTCAGTAAAATATAGTCCGTTCGCTTATAAGAAATGTTTTGCGTTTTAAAATATGTTAGTAACTTTCTCATTTACAAACGTTCAGTGTTAAATTATTGTTGAAAACTTATATTACATTTGTCTTTGATAAAACATATTTTCGATTAACATGTTGGGAAACTGTAAACTCAGGCATATAAATATATAACAAGTACAGAAGACTCAGAAGACTAATTGTCTTTTCTTGTATGCTTCGCAAGTCATTTTCCTTCGTCTTCCTATTTATTGAAAGTGTGATATGTGATATATCCTTTTGAAGTTATGATTAATCCTACACCTTCATTAAAAAGATTGTGATAATATTGACACCTTAGATGGTCATAATATTAAACGTCCAAATCAGTTAATTATTTACGATATAATACGAGTTTCAGTATTGGTAATTAGCATGATTTTCAAATTTCAATAGCATGAAATCAACCAATAGCGAAATTTCCACTGAAAAATAGCATACATGCCAATTTAGATTAAGAGGCCGCAGGACTTGATTTAAAAACCGCCTTTTAGTTTCCAAAGTAAGCACCAGAGTCGCTCTCTACAAGTTTGTCCGTATCACTGCTTGGAGCGCTGCCTGCACAAAGTGAGGTTGCACAACCCTCGACTTTCTGCTTGACCTTCAGCCGTAATAGAAAAATATGATAGGAGGGGGAGAATGCTTACAAAATTTAGGTTCGTCCATAAGAATCGCGTAGCGTTGACATTATTATACTCTGCATACAAACTGTAAGTTGGCTGTCGGGCCAGCCAGCTACCTGGGTTTGACCCGTGTAATCACCCTGCTCTCGCAGTTCCTCTACCTACTAGTACTGTACTTCTAATACATTCATTAAGGGTCGGCTCTAGTAAAACAGAAAGCAACCTGCGACTCCAGTGTAGCGGCGGTAGGTTACGCGGACATTGCTCATCCTAAATCCATTTAAAACCCGAAATTGTTCAAATAGCGTTTTCAAAAAAATACCAAACTCTTGGGGACAAAATTCTTCATCCGAATGGCTTGATAATTTTTCGCTATAATTAATAGTTACATCGTAAAAAAATATTTAAAGTCACCCTATAGCGGCGGTAGGTTACACGGACATTGCTCAGCCTAAATCCATTTAAAACCCGCAATTGTTCAAATAGCGTTTTCAAAAAAATACCAAACTCTTGGGGACGAAATTCTTCATGCAAATGGCTTGGTACTTTTTCGCTATAACTAATAGTGACAACATAAAAAATTATTAAAAATTAATTTTTTAAATTGTTAATAAATATTAAACAAAACGTTTTTCTTAATTTTGGAAAAGCCATTTGCATGCGTATTGGCCATAGCTTTAAAATGACATATCGTTCATAATTATCCGATCAAAAATAAAGGAAAAATATGGATTTTAATTTAACATTGGTCTTATGGAGAATCAAACAACATGGCCGACAGCTAGAGCCGACCCTTAACTTTTTTATCCGACTCATAATTTGTAATTCTACATATAGTATAATTTATGAGTAAGTAAACAAATAGGAGGAATGATATCAAACACGATGTGTTTTGTTTGAAAAACAATATTGTCTCATCTAATTTATTCAGCAAAAACATCAATATGTAAAATTACCCAAAAGAAATTTTGTTTATATCTGAAAATCATACCATAAATAAGTTAACTATTATTTTACAGGCCGTTTATTAAAAACTTTATCAACAGTTTAGGAAAATATGCAAAAACTTATAAATAAATACACATTGAAAATAACAACAAATATTTTACAAACTGAAGACTGTACACTAAATTACAATAAATACTTCTTCAAGCCAAGGTAAGTAAAACATTTGTGCTAAAATAGCATTTCAATTTCTTTAATAACTTTTTAGTTTACTAAGTGGGGTGCTTAAATTTAGATATAGGCTACATAGCATTCACATATAATATTAACTGATTGTTTTTTTTTTTAAATAACACTAAAAGTTTATAGCTAAAAATTTAGATTTTTATTTCTGGTACTTTACGAATCAAAAATACAATTTCGATAAATCTCTGATAACACTATCTAAACACATGTGTACCTCTAGCACACAGGGAGTGCGGGTAGAGGCCAGGTCAAGTCACCTCACACTCTAGAGCGCAGGAGATTAGAAACGACCATATTTCTGTTCATTAGTCACCTAGTGAATAATGGATCTTTTTTAGTCGAAAAATGTTAATTATAAGTAGTATACAAATATATTTAGGTACCTATACAATCGTTTATTATTTTCATAATATTAAAAGACCTTTGCCATTTAGTGTCCCATGGTTAAACAAAATCTCATTC
This sequence comes from Philaenus spumarius, assembly GCA_018207615.1. Lineage (NCBI taxonomy): Eukaryota > Metazoa > Arthropoda > Insecta > Hemiptera > Aphrophoridae > Philaenus > Philaenus spumarius. The sequence goes on along the minus strand of JAGFPH010002298.1, from coordinate 34,203 downwards.
GATTAAAACAGCTTTAATAAATTATATTTATAATGAATATGCGAATGTATGTTAATCATAAAGTATAATAACAATACAGTTTACGTATTTTCCTTTAATCCCAAATTTACAACAATTACAATATATTATAGAATGCTTGGTATCACTTTTCTTGTAATTATGTGTACAATTTATATTTATTAAACATTTCTAGAAAAAAATACAAATAATTCGACATCGCAGCTGAACAGCTCAGTTGAGAAAATTTCAAAAATTAAGTTTATATATATGGTTTAATTTTTCAACCAACTACATATTTAGGAAATTGGTCTACTCATGACGCGACGGCCCTGAACAGCTGCCTGTGTGTACGATATATATTGGTAAAATTTGTTTGCACCTAAGCCTCCAGCTTCGACTCACGCGTTCCTTCGTTCCACTCGCAGTGGAAAACACGCTTTGCGAGTTTGCACCTCGACCTTGCGGCCTCGGGCTATGCTTCACTTCGCTCGCAAACTACAAATTCTGCCGTCGATATCGGATTAGAAGATGCCCAACGGTAAAATCCACCACCTGGATTTGAACCGGGTACTTTTATGGTATTTTACGTTTGGCCTCTCCCATTCTTCTCGCGCTGCGCAAGCGTAACAAACGATTCTCCTTTCAACAGCCGGTTGAAGTAGGAGAAAGGAAAGCGTTTCACGTTTCGTCTGATTCAGGCCAATTTGCCTTATCGCGCCTAAAGAAGTTTCACTTCAAAAATAACGTTTTAATTTGTAGAAACTACATCGGACGGACGGACATGACGAAACTATAAGAGTAATCAGGTACGGAAATTTAAATTAGAAAAAGACTTATTTTTCAAAACAGTTACTAGTTGTTTCAAAATGTGAGAAAAATTAATCGGCAGACCAATGTTTACAGTTGCATTGCCAAGATCACATTCCTAATACGGCCTACTGTATCACTTAACTTCCGTATCGGTAGCCCTACCGACACGTAACTCACAAGGCTCTGAATACTACATGTGTGACAGTATTTGATAGGAAGATTTCACAAACAAGTTGTCACAAGGTCGGGATGTGGGAAAGGCGTTCACCTCGGTGGCTAAGGAAGTCTTCGGCGTGTCCTTGGTGTAGGGACTGTGCTAATATTGTAAATAATAAATCCGATAGTAAGCATTTATTTAACTATATAAAATCGATTCTTAAACAGCTGATTTAGAGAAGGTAAACATCTGGTGTAGCGTGTAGCAGAAAATCTATATTACTAGTGGACATGGTAATGCTTCGCTATTGCTTGATTTACCTAACCTAAAATTATATTCAGTTTTTGATCCAAATCAGTTGTTGATCAAAATCAGCTGTTTTAAAGTTTTCATACGAACAGCTGTTTTTTTGTGCCCCTGATAAAATCAAAAGAAATCTTTATTCTTCTTCCTTAAGATTGACCTTCCATAAGATTAACATGGCAACTTTGAGGGCCACTGGGGCGAAGCCCTTAACATACATTGAGCTCATTTTAAGGGAAGCACAACTTCAGAGTGAGCTCTGTAAAATGACACCAAAAACATCAAAATCGGTTAAAAACTCTAGGAGGAGTTCTACTCACAAAATAACCCCTAGCAAATTAATTATGTATAGATAGATAATAAATAACAAGTTTTGTTTACTTTCTAATTCTGATATAAATACAGATGATACAGATCAGCCTAATTCAAAATAGTTACCTATATAAATGACCAAATAAACATTATCTTTTAGGGTATGTTCTATATAGGGTTTATCTATACTAATATTATAAAGAGGTAAAGTTTGTCTTTTGTTTGTTTGTATGTAGGGGGTAATCTCTGGCACTAGTGAACCGATTGAAACAATAGTTTTACTAATAAAAAACTAAACTATCCCTGAGTAACATAGGCTATAATTCATTTCGATAAAAACCCTTTTTTATTTCAATATTTGTAAATTTAGTCGGAAATAATTCTTAGGTTGGTCTTAGACTGATGAACCAACGCACATTTCTTGAATGAATTACATTCATTACCATGGCAACCAATTGAATAAAATAATAGATAAAACAGCTGTTTGCTCTAATATATACATTAACAGCTGATTTCAAACATTGAAGCAATTATTTGTATTTCCAACTTTTAGGTTAGGTCGTTATTAAAGTGTAAACCGGTGCCTTGCTGGTTCTTTTAACCTTTGTTATAACTGCTGTTATAAAATGTACGAAATAATTTGATTTTAACATTTAACATTATTTACCATCTTAGCTTTGGGTTTATTATTAATCCTACACCTTTGTTATAAAGAAAACATGATTACGTGTAGAGGGGGTTGGCGTGCGGAACACGCAGGGGTTTCCCCTAGTTGTAGTATAGTTTCTTATGGTTTTAAACGATGTTTTTCAGCCTATGTTGTAGAAATTGGTTTACTCACGAAAGCGCTGAATAGCTGCCCGCGTGTACGAAATATATTAATAGAATTTGTTTGCACCTCATCTCCAGCCCAGGGTTCACGAGTTGCTGCGTTCCGCTTTGCGAGTTGGCACCTTGCGGCCTCGGATTATGGTCTGCTTCGCTTTGCTCGCACCGGACTAATATATAAATAACTAGCTGACCCGTAAGGCGTTGCCCGTGGTGGTTGGTATTTTCAGTCTTTTTAACGTAATTGTATTCTTTTTAAGTGTTCAGTCAGTGAGTGGTATTTGGCTTATATATATATATAGATCTAAAATAATAAAAGCACTATTGTCATAATAATAAAAGATCTGAAATTATGATTTTAGTAAATTTGATCCCCCCAAACCCCTCCTAAAATTTCGAAATCTTTCATACCCTTTCTTAGTGAGCACCTGTGGCCCTAGAGGAAGCTACATACCAAATTTCATTCCAATCCGTTCGGTAGTTTTGAAGAAATCGTGATTTAATAAATTTGATCCCCCAAACCTCCTCTAAAATTTCGAATTTTTTTAAACCCTTTCTTAGCGAGCGCCTATGGCCCTAGAGGAAGCTACGTAGCAAATTTCATTTCAATCCGTTCTGTAGTTTTTGAGGAATCGCGATGAGTGAGTCAGTGAGTGAGTGAGTGGTATTGCGCTTTTATATATATAGATATACTTGTATATTATATACATAATATACTTGCATCTTGGCCGTCAGCCTCGAATCAGAAGATGGATCTTAACATCTCCTACGTGGATTTTAACCTGGTAGGCCTACTTTATGGTTTGTTATGTTTTCTTCGATTTTGAGAAACCAGTCGTGTTTGTAGGTCGTGTAAAAAACAAACTGTGCAGAATAATACCCGATATTTATTTATTTTTTAAATAAAACCCGAAAAAGTTTCATTCCATTACAAGAATCCCAAATTTTTTTACTTTCGGTAAAAAAAACAATCTTCCAGTTGATGGATTGTTTGCTAACGAACTCGTCCAAGCGACTTAGAAAACCAACGTATTTACCAAATTTGGACGTAAAATGCTGCCGTTGGAGTGCCAGACACATTTACTGACCCGTATTTGCATAAATATATATAATTTTTAATTACACCCCAAAAAGTGTTCTGGGGGCCACGATCGGTGCTCGTTGACCACTTCCGAAATTAGTTCTTGCCATAAAAGCCACTGCAATAAATTTCATCTTTCCTGCGGAAATTCGCTAATAACTAACTACTAGACCTATTAATAATGTTTTGGTGTTCTTGACAATTGCCCATTTTAGAGTTGATAACTTGGTTATTTTTCAAAGTATAGAAGAAATAAAAATCCGTTTTGTTTATTTAAAAAAAAAAACAATATATAAATATTTTGTCCCAGGCACAATTATTTAGTTTTCCCGATACAGTTTTTGATCTTGGTATAACGATGAAATAGTATACAGGGTGGAACAAAGTTAGTGTTAAAAACTTCGGGAAATGGTTCTATGGGTCAAACTAAATAGAAAATAAAGAATAAATTTTTTTCGAAAAACGCTTCATTTTCAAAATATCCGCCATTTTATTTCTTTTACTAAATAATTAATATCTAGAGAACGGTTGAACCGATGAAGTTTAACCTAACAATGATCTATCTTAAGAAAAATAAGCGATTATATCCAATCATTCATTTCAAAATGGCGGCTGTTTGAATATTTCAAACCTAAATTACTCAAAACCCACACATTTTAACAAAAAATGTCGACACTTTTTTTGTAGCCCTTTTGATTCCCTATCGGTTGGTGTAACTGTTAAAACAATCAAATGAAGGATAAAGCTAAGTTATGTGTAATACTATTGCTTTATTCAACCCGGCATCCAACCAACACAGTAAATACTACAATATTGTATGTACATTTGCTGTCATAATCTTTAACTTAACTATTATTCTTCATCCGATTGTTTTGAAAATTAAATCACTCAAAAGGGCTACAAAAAAGGTACCTTGACATTTTTTGTTAAAATGTACGGATTTTGAGTAATTTAGGTCTGACATTTTCAAACAACCGCCATTTTAAAGCGCATGATTGCACATAATCGCTTATTTTTCTTAAGATAGATCATTGTTAGGTTAAACTTCATGCCAAGTTTGAACTCAATCGGTTAAACCGTTCTCTAGATACTAATTATTTAGTAAAAGAAACAAAATGGCGGATATTTAGAAAATGAAGCGTTTTTCGAAAAACATTTATTCTTCATTTTCTATTTATTTTGACCCATAGAACCATTTCCCGAAGTTTTCAACACTAACTTTGTTCCACCCTATATAAACAATGTTCTAAACCTAAACTTTTTTAAATTTCTACAGTTACCATTCATTTAAAAAAATGGTCGACTGACAGTCTTATTTTTATGTCCAATATTATGTCAATAAATTATGCGGTTTACTTGCGTCCCACCTGTAATATGGTGCTATTGAAAATGTAAATTCCTTCAAGCGGTGTTGGGCAGATTTTGATCAGACCTCTCAAAAATACACGTCGATAAATCTGCATAAAACCGCATCAGTGATTCTTGAATTAAATACGTAAAATAAACGGATGCAATTTTACAACAAAAACAGACACGCGAATCCCTTACCCCATTTCGAAAAAGAAGTTTTTTTTAGATTGCGCAATATTTATTTCTCTTCATAATTACACTGTACAAAATCCCAAGCTTAAATAAATACCCCACCGCTGATACTGCGGTATTGCCACTGAGACTTTAAGCTATTAATACCTGTGTGTCTGCACGTTGATAGTCTGTGGAATTATATTTATCGTACAATAACCAAAAAATAGCGTAGATTAGAGAAGCGAGGTAATGAAAACCGATAAGGTAGCCTGCGGTCGGAAAACAATTAGTCGTATCAGTCTGCGCGCGCACGACTGTGTCGTTTGATTATCAGCTAATTTACATATGAGAAATTTAATTGTTGGGAGATATATACGCGCTCGTAACTTGAAATCCTGGATACTGGTTTGCGCGGAGGAGATGGGGTAAACTATTTATTACGCTAATTGTTACTGACCACAATTTCTCTGATTTAATGCAAAATTGAAAATAAAAATTAATTCGATCAAGCAGCTGTACCTCTGGCGTGAGATGAGCGAATTTCCAAAATTAAGTTTATACTAGGGGCTCTGCCCCTGAACGCTTCGCTTCGCTCGCAGTTGGAAAATTCGCTGAAGAATCTCGTTAATCTTTGGCTCGTTTGTACATATAGGTTTGTAAAATTATGAAACCAGGCTTAAATATATTAACAATAATTACAAGATTAATTATAACCTCAAATACATGCTTTAGAAACGTGAGTGGCTTTCATTACGATTTTATTCCTAGTTCTACTATCTTCTGTCAACTAAAGTTTTGAAATTAGGCCTAAATATACAGTAGTAAAAATTATTGCAGGATTAACATAATTTCAATATTATGTTTCAGAAATGAGCCAGGCCTATATTACAAAATTAACTATTAGAATTTATCCATCTTTGCAAAGTTTACCTTTTTTTTTGACAAAACAAATTGTTAAATCAGGCCCAATTTATTCTAATTCCAACGTGCTAAAACAGTATAAATTAGCTTGTTTTTTTAACAGTAATTAAAAACTATCAAATGAACAGCTGATTTTGGATAATACCCAATCTCATGGCTTGTTTATAAATAAACAGCTGTTTTGATTGCTTTATTTACTATTTCGTTCTTATTTTGTAACCAACATGGCAACCCATAAGACCCTATGTTAAAATTTTTCAACTTTTAAATTAGATTTTCTCAAAAAATTGCGTTTTTTCACGAAATACAACTATATGGGTGTACTTCCGAAGGCGCTGAATAGCTGCCTAGTTGTGCGAAATATATTAGTAGATTTTGTTTGCACCTTTTATGGTATTTTACGTTTTGGGGGGACAAGGTGAGCTACCAGGTCGAGTAAAAAAACAAAAACGTGCAGAATAATAGCCTATATTTATTTTTGTAGATAAACCCCAAAATAGTTTCAACCTAATGCAAAACCTTTTAAAATAATTTACTCTGGTAAAAAAGTCGGAGCTACTTATAAAACCAACGTGTGCAACGAATCGAACGTAAAATGCGGCCGTAGAGTGCGAACACACATTATACAGGGTGGAACAAAGTTAGTGTTCAAAACTTCGGGAAGTGGATCTATGGGTCAAAATAAATAGAAAATCAAGAACAATATTTTTTCGAAAAACGCTTAATTTTCCAAATATCTGCCATTTTGTTTCTTTGACTAAATAATTAATATCTAGAGAACGGTTTAACCGATTGAGTTCAAACTTGGCATGAAGTTTGACCTAACATCTATCTTAAGAAAAAAAATAGATTATATCCAATCTTGCGCTTTAAAATGGCGGCTGTTTGAAAATGTCAGACCTAAATTACTAAAAAACCGTACATTTTAACAAAAAATGTCAAGAAACCTTTTTTGTAGCCCTTTTAGTTCCCTATCGGATGATTTAACTTTCAAAACAATCGGATGAAGAATAATAGTTAAGTTAAAGATAATGACAGCAAATGTACATACAATATTGTAGTATTTACTGTGTTGGTATAGATTGCCGGGTTGAATAAACCAATTATTACCTTAGCTTTATCCTTCCTTCGATTGTTTTAACAGTTACACCAACCGATAGGGAATCAAAAGGGCTACAAAAAAAATGTCTTGATATTTTTTGTTAAAATGTACGGGTTTTGAGTAATTTAGGCTTAAAATATTCAAACAGCTGCCATTTTGAAACGCATGATTGGATATAATCGCTTATTTTTCTTAAGATAGATCATTGTTAGGTTGAACTTCATGCAACGTTTGAACTCAATCGGTTAAACCGTTCTCTAGATATTAATTATGTAGTAAAAGGAACAAAATGGCGGATATTTGGAAAATTAAGCGTTTTTCAAAAAAATATTATTTTTTATTTTCTATTTATTTTAATCCATAGAACCATTTCCCGAAGTTTTTAACTCTAACTTTGTTCCACCCTGTATACTGTATATAACATTTTTAATGACACCCCAAAATATGTTCTGGGGACCATTATCCATGCTCATTGACCACTCCCGACCTTAAGTCTCACCACAAGAGTCACTGAAATAGCTCATCTTTCATTTAGAAATGCTTTAATAATATTATTTAACTAAGAAGAAGAAGAAATAATTCGAACACGCAGTTGAACCGCTGACGTGAGTTGAGCAAATTTCGAAAATAAGGTTTATAGGCCTATGTTTTAGGGTTTCAAGCAACAATTTGGGAAATAGGTCTATTCACGACGGTGCTGAATAGCTGCAAAATGGTTCACACGCCATTCCGTATATTAGGAGTATCTTCAACAACAAAAACATTGCGTGCTTCGCACGCCAACACTCGTATTGAGAGTATCTTCAACACACAAAGCATTGCGTGCTTCGCACGCTAACCCCCGTACTGGGAGTATCTTCAATACACAATGCATTGCGTGCTTCGCACGCCAATCCCACGGTGGAATCCACCACATGGCTTAGAACCGGGTACTAAGGTATTTAACGTTTTGATCGATTTTGGGGGAACCAAGCGAGCTATAAGGTCGCGTAAAAAACAATAAGTGCAGGATAACATCCTAAATTTATATTTGTAGAAAAATCTCTTAAAACAATTCATTCTCGTAGGAAAAATCTAAAAAAATAGTTACATCCGGTCAAAAAACATGCTTCCGGTGGTTGGATTTTTTGGCTAACGAACTCGTCCGAGCGACGTAAACAACTAACATGTGTAAGAAATTTCAACCAATTCGGACTTAAAATGAGGCCGCTAGAGTGCGCACACATACATACATAAATATCTCTTATATAAAATGCAATGTCCTGACTGATGATCAACGCAGAGCCGATTCTATTAAAGCTAGAGACTTGAAATTTGGAAGGTACATCCGTCCAATAATGTAGAGGCGTACTAAGAAAGGATTTTGCAAAATTTTGAATTTAAAGGGTAGAAAATGCGAAAATTCATCCCTCCCATAAGCAGCCATATAAAAGATGAAACAGCTGATTCGTATTTATTAATGTGTTATTCTGGTTACTATGGTGATTATTCCAAACTCTTTCAAAAAAAGTGTGTTGATTTTATAATAATAGGCCTAACCTAAAATTGTGTTAAACCTTTGGTCCAAATAAGCTGTTTTATTTATAATGTGTAACAATAATATAATGTTAAATTGTAATATTAGATGTTTTAATTATTATATTTCATAGGTTTTAAAGGCCTAACCTAAAATTGTATTAAACTTTTGATTCAAATCAGTTGTTTTATTAATTATGTGTAACAATCATTAGGCCTATGTTGAATTACACGGGATACGAATTACAGGCTTTCAAAGTTTCAAATTAAGCAATAGCGAAGCATTGCCGGGTCCACTAGTTTATTATAAAATTTATATTATTACATTTTATTATTCAAATCAAATTTTGTGAAACAATAGTCGCGTATCCATGGTTTCCATAATAAATACAAATATCATTCCACTTTTGAGCTTCTTGACCTAATGTTGGGGTTGCGTGGTCACATTTTTGGAGTATCACTAGCGTTAGATATAACTGGATTAATTTGTTGCTGCCTGTGTTTGCCAGAACTCGACGACCTACAGCAGCCAGAAACCCCCCACCCTCCGAACCTCCCCACCCCCACCCAAACCACCCAGCCTTCCCGAACCTCTCAGCCCTCCCAAACCGAAGACGAAGTGGTCCCACTCTTAGCTTATATAGAATCAGAAGAAGAAGAAGAAGTGATCAAAGTTATCGATTACACCATATTCGAAGACAAATAAGACATCAAGTTCGTAGAGTAGGCCTACTGCTTTAACGTGATTATAAAAAACTGCAAATGCAATTTAGAACTGCAAAATTATTGCTTTGAATTTAGTTTTTAACGTGTTAGTTTAGTAAAATGCTACAAGTGAGATAATTCGACCACGCAGCTGGACCGCTGACTTGAGTTGAGCAAATTTCCAAAATTAAGTTTATAGGTATGCAGCCCTATGTTTTAGGGTTTCAACCAACAATTTGGGAAATTGGTCTTCTCACGAAGGCGTTGAACAGCTGTCTGTGTGTACGCAATATATTTGTAGAATTTGCAGTTTTTTATAATTATGTTGAAGCAGTAGGCCTACTCTACGATCCTGATGTTTTATTTGTCTTCGAATACGGTGTAATCGATAACTTTGATTACTTCTTCTTCTTCTGATTCTATATAAGCTAAGAGTGGGACAACTTCTTCTTCGGTTTGGTAGGGCTGAGAGGTTCGGGAAGGCTGGGTGGTTTGGGTGGGGGGTGGGGAAGGTTCGGAGGGTGGGGATGTTTCTGACTTCTGTAGGTCGTCGGGTTCTGGCAAACACAGGCAGCAACAAATTAATAAAGTTATATCTGCCGCTACTGATATTCCAAATGTGATCACGCAACCCAACATTAGGTCAAGAAGTTCACAAGTGGAATGATATTTGTATTTATTATGGATACACGACTATTGTTTCACATAATTTTATTTGAATAATAAATGTAATGATATAATATTTTTTAATAAATAATTGTAACTTATTTACATAATGTATTGACTTGTGGAATTTTACCGCGGAGTCGAGGCCTTCTAAACCGAGGCTACAAGATCGAGATGTTGTTCCGTCTTGCGGAACAAATCAATGGGTAATCCTGGGCTGGTGGCTGAGGTTCAAACTAATTCGACTCACATATTACATTCCGTACACGCAGACAGCTATGAAAGTGAGTGGACCAATTTCCCAAATAGGCCCCTACTGTAGTTGGTAGAAAAAAAAAATTTATATGTTTTAGGGTTTCAACCGACTTTTTGAAGTTGGTCTACTCACGAATGCACTGCTTGTTTCGCTCGCAGCGAAACAGTCATAGTTGGTCTACTCACGGAGGCACTGCTTCGTTTCGCTCGCAGCGAAAGAGTCATAAGTGTCACTGCATAGCTCACCTTTTTTATATGGAAATGCGCAACAAATGTGTAGTGAAAGTCGTTAAAAACTTATTTGCTTATTAAATAAGCACTAATACGTAGGCCTACTTTTGATGGATATTATGAAACTGTTAAATACAAGAAATCTCACTTATGTTTGACTACTGAATTTGTCTAGGGGTTTCGAATAAACGTAGTATTCAATTTTAATGTTTTATATTGCAGCTAACCTTAAAAATATTTTCATAATATTCTAATGAAAATATTGTTCATAAATGGTCCGTATAATAGGTTTCAAAATTATTTTTAAGAATAAAACGCAGAACACAATTAATTCTCACAAAAAGAGGTTTAATCGTCAAAAGCGTTTCAACGACAAAGACGCCATCCTCAGTGATATTCGAGTTGCAACAAAATCTATATATTAATAGGCAAGCACAAAACTTGTCGTCCTTTTTTCTCAGCTTGTGTGCATCGTAGGAGAAATTCGCGCATACCTTTAGGAAGGTAGTGTCCTGTAGATGAGCAGAATCCCATTATAATTTACATCGGTCCTCAGGGATACGCCCCAGTGGCCCTCAAAGTTTCAATGTTAATCTTATGGAAGGTCAATCTTAAGGAAGAAGAAGAAAGATTTCTTTTGATTTTATCAGGGGCAAAAAAAACAGCTGTTCGTATGAAAAGCTTAAAACAGCTGATTTTGATCAACAGCTGATTTTGATCAACAACTGATTTGGATCAAAAACTGAATATAATTTTAGGTTAGGTAAATCAAGCAATAGCGAAGCATTGCCGGGTCCACTAGTATACATATATAAATATGTGATTTTTAATGACACCATGATCGGTGCTCATTTGCTACTCCCGACCTTGGGTCTTACCATAAGGGCCACTGCAATAGCTCATTTTTCCTATGCAAATTCGCTAGTAACTAATAACAACACTCAATACTTTTAATGTTGATCTTTACAAAAAATGTGTTACTCTAATTATTTGTGTATACTTTAACTTAATAGTAAAACGTATTCTAATTTCTCGATACTAGTTGTGTAAAAGGTATTATACAGTAAAGACAAAGGATCAACTCAATGTAGTAAAGATATATCATTTGTTATGCCCTTAAATATTTATTAATTTTGAAAACGGAATAAATAAAAAAACATATAGGCCTATATACAAATTTATGTCTATGAACAAAAAACTTATGGATGCGTACGTCTACGTGCCAAGTTATAGGAGCAAATTTATAAACAACAAAAAAATTGGGTGTGCGTCGGACCACACGGTGGAAGTTATACTTCTTTGGCCATTCTCATACACCCACTCACGCACACAAACAGACAGGATATATAAATGAAATATAAGACATTTTTCAATATTATTCAATATATTTATCTTCAATATATTAAACGTGACTTCATTATTATATTATACACCTATATTATCATTATCAGTAATTATATATTGTGGATTCGGTGACCCTACTGTCGATTAATCGATAGTTCTTAAAAATTTGTTCTTACTTTTCAGCGTGACGCGGTTTCTCGACCAACATCCCATCCCAAAGTGT
>JAGFPH010002298.1:10590-22216 GCA_018207615.1 Philaenus spumarius | reverse complement strand
TTTTCAGCGTGACGCGGTTTCTCGACCAACATCCCATCCCAAAGTGTCTAACGGGCGCAAAGAAGTATAACTTCAAAAAAACTACGCAAATTAATAAAATAAAATATTCCCCAGTGTCCAACTTTGTTAGTTTAAATTTATAACAGACATTTACAAAAAGAGTACACAGAGTTGTATTGTTCATTGAATTTACGACGCACGTGCTAATTGCGCCATGGATTAAATCTTTAAACATTTATAACCTGACAGTAACGTTTTTTATTTTACAGTTCTTAACTTCTTGAACACTTTAATAAAAATTTGTATGTGTGTTTTTTAACTTCCCGCTAAGAAAATTGAAAATTTTCTAAAATCGGGAAGTTATTGGTTTCACCCCGTTTTTCGAAAATCGAGTATTCATCAGATCTCGACGTTTTGAGGTCCTAGGAATCTTCCCTGACCACTCCCGAGAGGGTGTCACCCTGTCTGTATGTATGTGTGTATGTAAGTATGTGACCCGCTAATAACTTTTGAACGGTTTAACCGATTGGATCCTACAAAACGGCGTTCTAAAGAGTTTCATCAAACTTAGATTTCCTGAAAATTTCAACTAATTCGGACCGGTAGGTTCTGAGAAATTTCGAAAAAACTAAGAAATAAAATTTGTTCAAATCAGGGTTTTTTGGAATAACTTTTAAACCGCTTTACCGATCAATTCCAAAATCTAATCAGCTTTTAACCTTGAAAAGCGACGTCGATCGCTACCAGTCCGGTCAAAATCGGTTAATTCGTTCGTGAGATATCGTGAACGAAAGAAAATAAAAAAAAGTGTTTTTTCTCAATTTCTCCGAAATTTTTCATCAGAAAATTTTTTTTGTCGATTCTTTCAATGGACTCGAAAAACTGCATCGATTGCCGCAAATCGCATAAAAATCAGTTGATTCATTCGCGAGATATCGTGAACGAAAGAAAATAAAAAAAGTGTTTTTCCTCAATTTCTCCGAAACTTTTCATCTGAAAAATTTTTGTTGTTGATTCTTCCAATGGACTTAAAAAACTCCATCGATTGCCGCAAATCGCATAAAAATCGGTTGATTCATTCAAAAGTTATGGCAGTTCAAAATTTCCAAAAATAGTGTTTGTTGTAATTAAACTTAGCGGGAAGTTACATGGATGGCCTTTAGGGTCAACCGTTTTCCAATTTTTTTTTTATGAAATGAAGTGTGACATGACATTATATACGTCCTTACCGTTCCGAGTTTTTCCAAAATACTCTGTTCTTAATAATATTATTAGCGAATTTCCATAGGAAAGGCTAGCTATTGGAGTGACCCTTGTGATGAGACCTAAGGTCGGGAGTAGTAAATTTGAACCGATTATGGTCCTAAGAACACGTTTTTCGGGTGTCATTAAAACTTTATATTTATTTTCACGTACGTGTCCGCACTCTGAACTCCTCATTTTACGCCCGATTTGGTCAAAATTTGGTACATACGTTGTTTTTAAAAGTCTCTCGAACGAGTTTGTTGCAAAAAAATCCAACCTGAAGCACGTTTTTTTAAGAGACGATTTTTTTTGTGATTTTCGTACTAGAATGACACATTTTTGGATTTTATTGAAGCAATAATTTAGGAGATTATACTGAACATCATGCTTTCACACTACCTTATAGCGCTTCTGGTTCCCTCAGAATCGATGAACCCGTTAGGCAGACCGTACACGTAACGATTTATCGTACGACTGATGTGTCAGATCAGATCGCATCGACGCTGTCCCCACACACGGTACGATTTGTCTTCAGATTCGTCGCAGCGATCTACCCTCTCCGCCTTTCCTCAACTCAGTCGGACAGTTGTGAAAACAAGTCGATCCAATCCGGTCGAATCTCATGAAAGTTTCATCCAATCCGATATCGTTTTCGATGCCTGCCGATCTCCCCACACACGTTCCAATCCGTCGTCCAATCAGTAACGTGTATGGGGGCCTTAAGTACCCTAGAAGCACCCGGTATCTTTTACCCGGTATCTTAAGCGAGTTTGTGCCATGCAAGTGGAACGAAGTAATGTATGAGCTGGGGCTGGGGGCAGATTTGGAAACAAATTCTGCTAATATACACGGAGGCAGCTATTTATTGCCCTCCTGAGTAGACTAATTTCCCAAATTGTTGGTTGAAACCCTAAAACACCTAAACTCAGTTTGGGATATTCCCTCAAATCTCGTCAGCTGTTCAGCTACGGGATCGAATTATTTAAGATGCAGTTCCACTTCATTTCCATTTGCGTCTTAGGCTGGGGCCACACGGTCCGGTTTCTCAGGATCCCGATAATCTCAGGGATCCCGCCAAAAAGCACTTCCGCCCTTAGAACACTGCCTATAATATTATTCAGTTCAGGGCTTTACACTTACAGTAGAAGGAACATAAAAACTGGTGTTTTCAAAATAAGAATTTGAAATTGATATATATTTGTATACAGTTCTATTTAGAACTGAATTACAAAACTTCTGTATATTTTCAAAAAATGATTACTAATTTTTATGTAGGCCTAAAGTTGAACTTTTTCCTTTCGTTACTGAACATTTTTTGGTTTTTGAGCTAATAACTTTGTAATATAATTAATCAATTTTTACTGGCACATACGAATTCTTTGAACCTTTCTCTACAAAAAACAATTTTGGATTGGTTTACAATTACTGTATTTGGCGAATTTTTGAAAATATACTTGCAACACGCACCGAAATGGCTTGGCATCGCAAAATATCAACATCGACAATTGTAGGGTTAAAAATCTATTGTTCATTTTTAGTTTATATTTTTGAAAATTATTATTGATTATATGATTTAAAATCACCATGCGATGCAATACGTAATCTAAGCCATTGTAGAATTGACTATGCGCAATCTTGCATTTAGGTTGGGTGGAAACTTTGTTGATAGCAGTAAAGTAACTGGCCTGTTTATTTAAATGTTATAGTAGTGCTATCAATGTTTTATATTGTATTTATACATATATTGTTTATACATATATCAATTTTCATCTAAATGTAATATATGTTTTTAGAGAAAATAGATTTTTACTGACGATATGTTCAGTAAAATTTTAAATTACCAATATATTTATAATCTCAGATAAAATAAAACTTGAACACAAAATCTCACAATAAATACGTTTACTAACCTCAAACGCGTTTCAACGACAATGTCGTCATCCTCAGTGATGCACGGGCTACAGTAACCAAACTATAACTGATCTAACAGTGTGACAACGCACCGTATAAATACCTAAACAGAAGGGGCGTACCCTACAGGGGGCGTGTCATAAACCTATGCTAAGGCGTTAACCACCGCCTACCGTTAATTAAAGATCTTAACAATAACAATATAACTTAAATAAGATTGCTAAACTAATATTAATAGTAATATTAAAGTTAGTAATATTAGATTATGTATATTTATAATCTCAGTCAATTTATATTTTTTTAACAATCATTATCACAATCACTGTCACTAGGAATTTCAACAAACATGTACGTGATGTACGTGGTGGGTTTCCATGTACATTTTCTATTAGCTTGTTCATATCAAACATTTTGCTGTTAACAAAACACAACAGGACTCAACACAACGCACCAGAACAACAGGACTGTCTGAACGCTCACTAGAAAATGCACGTGTTTTGTATCTCCTTCCCGATTCTCGGGATCCTGCAGCGCAGCAGCACCATCCGTTGGAAATCGGGATGTGCGTTTACAACGCACTGTTTGAACGCGCCAATTTAAAACCATGTGCTGTCGTCATCCCGATTTTCGGGACCCGAGAAACCGGACCGTGTGGCCCCAGCCTTACTTTTACCTTTTATGCGCGGAAATCCTGTTTTAGAGCTATCGACCGCCACATCTTACTACAAAATCTGTTCAATGTTATTGTACAATCTTCAGGAACCATGTAAAATTTATAAATTACTTCCACCTCTCGACTTTTTAGTAACTTGTTGTCAGATACGGTATGACTATAACATCCACTCCTCTCAGTGCTCTCTGAATCAAGTCTTTTATCTATTTGTTGAATAAATGCACCGACTTTAATACTTTAACTTCATACTTTGTGCAAATACAATGTTTAGGCCTACTTGATTTCTGCGTTTAATCTGATTGTTCGTTTATGTTTTTCCACTGAAAAATTATTATTATCAAGTGTTTCTTTTATTGAAACTTATTGTTTTGTTACTAATCTATTCAATTCAAACTTTAGTTCATTTTATACTGCTCCTTCTGTTTTAAATCCTTTATAACCATTGCAAATATGTTCCCTGTTCAAATCGCACACGTTAAGAACGATTATTAAAATAACAAATTAATTTGTATACGATAACGTACATGTCGATACAATAATTTGAGCATTATCAATTATATTAAAACTGAAATGGTCACGGTCCATAGTTGAGAGCATCCATTGGGGAAACGACGGAAGCGGTGTGTAACACCAATGCTACCAATGATTTCTCCCTAGCGCTACCTCGCGGCGCGATCATGCAATATTTTCCCGACAACCTTTTTTTCGGCACACAGCCGCCGTATGCATGCATGATCTATTTTATTATTCATGATCTATGGTGGAGACCATAACTTGAAGGCGTAGTACTGACAAGTTACAGGCATCGATATAGACAACTAGTTGTCTATATCGATGATTACAGGTAGCCTCGGTCAATCTTACAGCATTTAAAGACCCTGCTAAAAGCTCTCGAGGTAACTGTTCTAACTGCTAATTTCTTGCCGTACTATTATTGTTGTTTTTGTATTGTTATAGACAATACCAAGAAATTATGAGTTTTTAGACGATAACTCGGATATCTTTTGAGCTACGCAAAAAAATTAAAACATATTTTCTTTGTTATTTAAAAATTTAATGTTTTTATTTACTAAAAAGTTTTTGTAAAGTTGGCGGTTTTACAGATAACTAGCTGACCCATCCGAATATTCGCAACTTAGGAGTAGGCCTACTTACCTGATTCATTGATTTTAATTAAGTAAATTACATTTATTTACGTTGGTTTAATTTGATTGATTTGTGTGACAGATTACACTTGCATATACTATGTGTAAAAAACCCGCCCCCCTTAATTTTGTTGTTTGTTAAAACAAACAAATATCTTTTGGGGAACGATACTATCTTAATCCAAAGTCTCTTTTACGTTATTGGAAATTTTGAGTGCCCCAAAAATGGGGGATTTCGGGGGCAACTCAAAATTTTTAAATGGGAAGTATGGTCATGTGATACCTCATTTTAAAGGTCTATTTAAGACTAGGAAAATGACATAAAGAAAGTAAAAATCGGACCACCCAAAACAAAATGGCGGCCCTAAACGAGTTGAAATAAATCGACCTAAAGTTGCTAATATTTTGAAAAGTAATAGTCTTTTATAAAACATCAAGTATCGTTCCCCAAAAGATATTTGTTTGTTTTAACAAGCAAAACAATTAAAAGGGGGAGACGGACTTTTTGTACACACTGTAGAATGAAAACAATCTAACAGCTGTCATGTTAGTTAAACAGATTGTTAATAGATGGCGCATTTCATTAGGAACCATACGAGGTATAATATAAAAGTTTTTTAATCAATTTGTGTAACGAAAGCATGAGTTTTAAGCTGTTTGTCTAATTTCTCTCAATAGCGGAGAACATACACTGTAAAATGATGCTTTAAGGGTCGGCTCTAGTAAAACAGAAAACAACCTGCGACTCCAGCGTAGCGGCAGTAGGTTACGCGGACATTACTCATCCTAAATCCATTTAAAACACGCAATTGTTCAAATAGCGTTTAAAAAAAAACCAAACTCTTGGGGACAAAAATTCTTCATCCAAATGGCTTGGTAATTTTTCGCTATAATTAATAGTTACAACGTAAAAAAATATTTAAAATCACCCTATAGCGGCGGTAGGTTACACGGACATTGCTCAGCCTAAATCCATTTAAAACCCGCAATTGTTCAAATAGCGTTTTAAAAAAAATACCAAACTCTTGAGGACGAAATTCTTCATGCGAGTGGCTTGGTAGTTTTTCGCTATAATTAATAGTGACAACATAAAAAAATATTTTAAATTGTTAATAAATATTAAACAAAATGTTTTTCTTAGTTTTGAAAAAGCCATTTGCATGCATATTTTCCATAGCTTTAAAATGACATATCGTTCATAATTATTCGATAAAAAATAAAGGAAAAATTTGGATTTTAATTTAACATTGGTGTTATGGAGTGTCATCCAACATGGCCGACAGCTAGAGCCCAGGGCCGGCGAGAATATTCTCGTCGGCCCTGGCTAGAGCCGACACTTAAAAACAGGCTAGAATAGAAGAAGAAAGATGTTTACATCCCTTCAATAGTAAAATGTTCGATTCAAACCGGGGTTCTTCAAACAACATCAGGCGTGACTGGTTACGACTGAATTTGAAACTGACTCAGGCTGTTTTGATCGATGCAGTGTGGATTCACCCTTAATAACTAATTTTGGTGAAGAGTTAAGGGAGATATCGCTTGGCGACAAAAAACACATTTGAGAAATAATATATACGGATTGAAATGGTCGCCATTTTGAAGGTATTCTAAAGAACGTTGGTTTTTTGTACAAGGATAAAAGGTTAGTAACAAATTTGAGGTGAATATAGTTTTTACTTCCAAAGATATTAACTGTTTAAGGTCGGATAATTCGAAAACTAAGCATCTCCTATGTTTATTGAAACATTTTTGTTATTTTCACCATAGTCTTGTGAAATTTAGTAAAATATTTTCTGGACAAACTGTTGGATGAGATATATCCTAAAATTAAATTTCTTAGGCTACGTATTTTTCTGGTCGGTAATTATAGGATTTCGTCACAGAAATACTCATATACATGTATGGTGTATTACAACGTTCATTAAATACACACAAATTAGACAGTTAATTATTGAAAACGATTTGACCTATACAAAACAAATTAATGAATAACTAACAGTTTAAATATTATGTTGTTACGTACGTAGTTAGTGAGTCCATCTTAACTCCACTTACCTAGAACAAGACAAAATCAAGGTTAGTATGTATGTAATATAAAGATAAAACGAACTTACAATAATTAATACGTATTAATTCAAATAAAATGTCAATAATAACAATTTTTAAGAAGTCAAATTTATGATTTTGTAACCTACTGACCTTAAAACCTCTTAGAGTTATCACAATTATACCATGTTTTTACTCATTTTGCGAGGAATAATATTTAGATTTCAGTAATTAGAGTAAAAATTAAGTAAAGCTAACGGTTAGAAAAATGTGATTTTGTAGCAGAAGGGCTAGTTGGTGATTAATAAGAGAACCATTAAGCAGGTAGGCCGTGTGAGTGTGTCTGCGCGTGTGGGAGCGAGGGTAGATTTTATAGTCTAGAGCGCTTGGCTGGTTGGACAAAGTATAGGACACCCAGTACATAGGCCTACTTATTGTTTGTATTGACACAGTGTATATAAAAAACATATATTGCTGTGAAAACCCTAATTTTTTTCAAATTAAAATAAGCTAATTTCTGTTATATAAGCTAACATATAAGGCCTACTTTATTTAGTTAACTTATATATAATCATTCAACAATGTAATACAGTATATTTAAGGAAGAAAGTCTACAAATATTGTATAATATGCTTTCAAGAACAGCTGTTTCAATGGGTCGTTTGACAATGTTGTTCAAACCTACTTAAAAAGTCTGCTCTCTAGTTAAATTAGGCCAAGTAGAGCAATATTTTTAGGTCCAGAATTTAACCTGTTTATAAATGAGTACAGGTAGCAGTGATTGGTCTGGGTTAGTACCATAATGGCCATGTAAACTTGTTAGACTCGGTAGGTAATGGTAAACAAATTGGAAAAGAGAAATATACCGGAAAGTAAATACACCGTTTCCCAGGATTACTGAATTATTAAGTAAGCAATTTATTGTGAACCTTCCTCCTTTGGCTACGATATGTTCGTGACAGGTTGTGGGATCTGTCCCTCTTTCGCTTGCTCTTATATAAAAGGCGTAGGGAAACGAAGTTTGCAATAAGAAAGCTAAGTAGTATTTTAACGAATCACGAGTTTGAAATTATTGCGGGTATATTTGTTTCATTTCTAAGTACTCGTGTCAAACACGCAAATTGTACCAGGTCTTTTAAGGGAATTTATTTGTTGAAAAAGCAAACAAAACCAAAATGTTTGCTCGTTTTGCGTGTATTAAGAAAACTAGGGGCTCTGCCCATGGACGCTTCGCTCTCAGTTGAAAAATTCACTAAAGAATCTCGTTAATCTCTGGCTTGTTTGTACATAGGTTTGTAAAATTATGAAAACAAGCTTAAATATATTAACAGTAATTACAAGATTAATTATAACCTCAAATACATGCTTTAGAAACTTATTACGATTTTAGTCCTAGTTCTACTATCTTCTGTTAACTAAAGTTTTGAAACCAGGCCTAAATATAGTAAACATTTTTGCAGGATTAACATAACCTTAATACTATGTTTCATAAATTAGCCAGGCCTATATTACAAAATTAACTATTTGAATTTATCCATCTTTGCCAAGTTTTCCTTTTTTTTTGACAAAATAAATTATTAAATCAGGCCCAATTTATTCTAATTCCAACCTGCTAAAACAGTATAAATTAGCTTGCTTTTTAACAGTAATTAAAAACTATCGAATGAACAGCTGATAAAACAGTATAAATTGGCTTGTTTATAAACAGCTGTTTTGATCGCTTTATTTACTATTTCGTTGTCATTTTGTAACCAAGATGGCAACCCATAAGGCCATATGTTAAAAATTTTCAACTTTTAAATTAGATTTTCTCAAAAAACTGCGTTTTTACACGAAATACAACTATATGGTGTACTTAAAAATCAAAACTACACCTAAATACAAAATTTCTTTGAATTCGTTAGAGCCGTTTTCGAGATCCGCGACAGATACAAAGATAGATACAAAGATATATACAAGAATTGCTCATAAAGTAATAGGAGTTCTAATTTAAACGTATAATTGCTGTCCATCCGAGTATCATAGTCTGGCAGTTCATTAATTGTTGAATGTTTTTGCATTTTTTGTATCACATATTTTACATACGAAATGCTCAACGAACATGAATGACTGGATGTGAGAATGAAAACAATAACAACGAGAGAACGTCTGGTGCGACCTACTCTTCAAATATACTGTCATTTAAAACACGTGACTCAAAGAAAAATTGTATTTTTAACTAACAAAACCCCACCGTGAACAACCACAGGCAGATTAATTAGATACACGTAAGAAATAAATCATTTGAAACAATACTATTTAAAACAACAGACTTTAACCAGGCCTAGCTAACTCTGCTGACGGGTATTTTTAACTAGGTAAATGTGTAAAATTATAAGGATTATAAACTGCAGGCCTATTTGTTAAAATTGTTTATCCTACATTATTGTAATATATCAAAATAAAGATTAAAAAATTATGTTTACGTTGTTTTCTATTTCATATTTATGTATCAAAAGATTTAGAAGTTAATTATGAAGAAATTAATAATCGAACCATGTTTATATTTTTATTAGAGTATTAGTTTTTCGGACATTTGCCATCATTTGTGCGTTCAAAATCAATACGAACGTTTCGGGAATATAAATCAACTCCCGTATTCAATTGACTAACAAGTAAGGAAACATAAATGTCCGAATAACTAATAATAAAATTAAACATCCATCATTAAAGAACTCATATAAAAGCGAGTGTACGTCCGTACGTGAGTAACATATAATATAATAACTCATTTCACCCATCATCTGTACAAAACCTAGCGTAAATTGTACCGATCAATGATTGGAATTAACAACTACAATCATTAATAAGGTATTACCTTCTGAAGTTGAATTTTTTTAAGTATTAGTTATACAATGATATAATACTTTATAAGATTTGCTTTGAGGTTATAAATGTAACCTTTTATCGTCAATATACTCGTTTATACAAATTTAAAGTAGAGATACCTATTCGTTTAACTTCGGAAACATTCGTACATATTGTGTAACAGTGTAACATATAAACATGGCCGTGGTTGTTAAGGCGTGAAAGCTTTATCAATCATCATGGCAACCATCAATGGAAAAGTTCCGGGTTCAATTCCCATTGACCCCGAATAATTTTCTAAATGGTTTCTTAACAGACATCATTGGCAGTGGTTCGGATTCCACGTAAAACTGTAGGTCCCGTCTTTATTAGCCTTAAAGTGCAAAACAGCAGAACGTTATAAAAAAAAAAAAAAAATTTCTTCACTATAATATTAATAACTTCTAAATCATTGGACCTATCAATATGAAATAAAAGTAATTAAAAGATGATATATTTTTATCTTTCTTTAAATATATAAAATAAATTGTTTAACAAATACGCCTACAGTTTTGTAATTCTTATAATTGTACACATTTACCGAGTTAAAAATCCCCGTCAGCATAGTTAGGTAGGCCTCAATAAAGTCTGTTGTTTTTAATCAGTATTTTTTTACATGTATTCTCTTGTGTATCTAATTAATCAACCGTGATTTTTCACGGGGGCTTACTAGTAATCGAATAATTTGTATGTTATACGAAGATATACGAATGTTTCCGAAGTTAAACGAATGGTTATCTTCTTTGAATTTGTATAAATTAATATATCGATGATAAAAGATTGTATTGATATTCATTTTATAACCTCAAAGCAAATCTTATAACGAAATTTAGCCTGTTAGTTCTATAACATACATTAAAAATCAACTTCACAAGGCATTATATTATTTATTGAAGTTGTAAGTATAATCTACGCTAGGTTTTGTTTAAGTAATAGAGATGATGGGTGAAATCAGCTGGTATATTATATTGTTACTCACGAACGTACTGCGGGCGTACATTAGCTTTTAAAGGAGTTGATTTACATAATACAGTCAAATTAGCCCCATAGTTTCTCGTATGATTGTTGATGAGAAAAAAAGTTTACAACTGAACAACCATTAATTAATCGGCAAAAATACATCCCCTTCCGTGTAAGGTCTTGACCTTTCAGGCATCGCGTGCGCACTTTCCTGCAAAGATATGAGAAATATTTCAAATCAGGAGAGAACATCGCCACACTTGTAACATGAAATTGTGTACCCTCCTCATTTTCAATTAAACATTTAATTACTTTTTTCTAGACACAATAAAAGCCGTAATTATGCACTAATGACTTTCAGAATTATACAAAAAATATAGAGATGGAATATCTCGGTCAGGTTCGTTAATGGGCGTAATCGGACCAAGGAGTGGAAATGGGGAAGGTTTTCGAAAAACTGAAAATTCACTATAACCTTCTTAGTATGGAAAATAGTAGCGAAAACTTTTGTTTGAAAGGTTTTTTGTAACACCAACAATTAGCTCAACAAGTGGGCAAAATAGAAGTCGAAGGACAAAATCCCTTAGTAGGTACGGTTGTAGGACAGAGAGTCCGGGTACATTCCGACAAAGGTCGACAACAAAATATTTCGTAAGACAGACACATAGTCTGGGCATTTCCTGATGGACTCTTTGTCCCTCGTTAGCGAATTTCATAGGAAAAATGAGCTATTGCAGTGGCCCTTATGGTGAGACCCAAG
>JAGFPH010002298.1:0-10490 GCA_018207615.1 Philaenus spumarius | reverse complement strand
CTCACTACACTATAGAATAGAAAAAGTATAGTGATCGCAAAAAAATCGTCGTTGAGACTTTTGTGGAAATATCCGTTTTGGGACCTCCTGAGTCCAAAAAAGTGTTTTTACAAAATGTCTGTCTGTATGTATACAAAGCTAGAGGGAAAACTATTCGATCGAGTTCGAACAAATTTGCACCAAACATGACAATTAGGCCTGTATAGATGCACGAAAAAAAATTTGAAATTTTTTGAAAAAAAACCCCTTTTTGTTAAAAAAAAAACCCAAAAATCTGTTATTACTTTTTTATAAAAACGGCTGTAACGATTTTGATAAAATTTGGCTTATTTGTAGACCTTAATATACCCTACCATATGCAAAAAAACCGCATCTTTCTAAAAATTCACATTCAGATAATAATAATAATATTTATTAGTTACTCTCCTACTTTAATGTCCCCCCTCTCCTACTTTAATACAGTTATTAGTAAGCCCCCGTGAAAAATCACAACCTGATTAAGGTTTTAAGGGATTTGTCGGTAGTGAAAAAGTGGTTTGATCAAAATTGTTTAACACTTAACATATCTAAAACAAAGTTCCTTCCTATAGCCCTTAGGTCCAATAGTGATTGTCCCTACGAAAGCATTAAGTTGCATTCGTGTGGGAATTACTTAAGTGAGTACTGTGCCTGTAGAGACATTGATAGAGTTGACACTTACAAATACTTAGGTGTCCTGTTTGATAAACGTTTAAATTGGTCTGCTCATGTTGACTATTTGAGTCGAAAAATTAGAAAGTTAATTTATGTTTTTAAAAATTTAAATGAAATACTATATTTTTGTGAAATAAGACAGTTGTACTTTGCATATTGTCAATCTTTGCTTTTGGGGGGGATAATAGTTTGGGGATGTGCCTGTAAATCCATTCTGGCCCCTTTAGATGTTGTTCAGAGATCAGTTATGAAAATGGCGCTGCGTAAACCAAAACGACACCCATCTGAAGAGCTGTTTAACCTTTTTAACGTATTTAATATCAGACAACTTTTTATAAAAACTCTCTTAACTTTTTTGCATAAGAATTCAAATTCCATTTTGTCCATTCTGAACCATTCACATTTTACACGGCATTCTCAAACAGTGGGTATAAGGACAGATAGGCTTTATAAATCTGTATCCACCACAAATTCGTACTATGTATCACAGATCCTTTTTCGTAACATTCCAAGAAACTTGAGATTATTTAGTAATTATGAAATTAAGGTTTATAAAAGGCAAATTACTTTATGGTTGCGGGAAGTAGGTAGAGACTATTGTGAGTCCGCAATTTCATCGGAGTACGCATAGTGTTTTGTTTACATGGATATTTTGTGGTGTCACTGAAGTGACGTTGTTGTTCTGATGCTGATCTTATTTATTATTTTTTACACTAAACAAAATTTTTTTTTTTTTCTCTCTTTTGTTATCATAAATTACATTTTATGTTGTGCACGACTCGTGTCCACGCACAGGCCTCGTGCCTATGTGGGCACTATTCCATAGTATTATATTTGTTGTAACTTTGTATTTGTGAAATTTGTTATATGGAAATAAATAAATAAATAAAAAAAAAAAAATAGATACACATCAGAAATACATCATTTAAAAAACAAACTATTAAATACCTAGGCCAACATAACTATGCTGACGGAGATTTTAACTCGGTAAACGTGTACAATAATAAGGATTATAAAACTGTAGGCCCACTTGTTAAACATTTTTATTTACATACGTTATTATATTTAAATAAAAATACTATCTTTTAATTGCTTTTTATTTCATATTGATAGATCAAATGATTAAGAAGTTATTAATATTATATTAAAGAAATTAATAATCGAATGTGTTTATATGTTATACGAATGTTATACGAAGATGTGCGAATGTTTCCGAAGTTAAACGAATATATCTCTTCTTTAAATTTGTTTAAACAAAATATATTGATGATAAAAGGTTGTATTTATATACAGTTTATAACCTCAAAGCAAATATTAAAACGTATATTATAGCATACATTAGTTCTATAACTCATATTTAAAAAAATCAACTTCAAAAGAAATTATAACGATTGAAGTTGTAAACATAACCCCAAACTATAATCTACACTGGGTATGTTTAAGTGTTACAGATGATGGGTGAAATCAGCTGTTTAGATGTACGATTGTTTCCGAAGGTAAACAAATGGGTATCTTTTCTTTAAATTTGTATAAAAAAATATATTGATGATAAAAGGTTGTAGAATATTTATATTAATTTTATAACCTCAAAGAAAATCTTATAACGTATTATAGCCTACATTATTTATTTAACTCATGTTTTAAGAAAATCAACTACACGAGACTTACATTGATTGAAATTGTAAACATAACACCAAAGTATAATCTTTGCTAGGTTTTTTTTAGTATTAGGCCTACAGCTGGTGAAATCAGCTGTTATATTATAATGTTCCTCACGTACGTACACTCGCTTTTCTAGGAGTTGATTATTAGTTACCCTCATACTTTTAGGGGGCGCTTCCCTGCCCGCCATATTGAATCTGATTCCCATAAGACCAATGCTACAGAATAAGTAATTTTTTTCCGTTAATTCGTGGAATATATTTAAAAATTTGGTGTCATTTTGAAGTACTGTCATATGCGGATGTTGATTGCCGAATACATTTTCAGAAACCGTTTTATTGTTTTCATAAACGTATGATATAAACAGTAAAAAATAGTAAACTTTATTAATTTTTTACTCAGTTGCAATAAGAGATTTTGCAAAAATCCTTAGCAATCAACACCCACAATCTATTTTACTTTAAGAAAAAAATACAGCTTTAACAAAAACAGCACAAAAATATGCTTAATAGTGAAGGTATGTTTTGGTTATTTAACATTGAAATTGGTACCCAATATCAATGTTTTGAATGTGGAGAGCCGAGCTTTAATGTATCCCCTCTCCTACTTTAATACAATTATGAAGTCACAGTGAAACTGTTTAATAATTTAAATATGTTTGTGCGAAAGTATGTACCAGTTTCTGGTACCTTTTATTTTATTACATATTAATTATCTACCGAAAGCTACACACAAATATCTAATTTAATTTGATGTAATCATATGTTGGAAATTATCAATAAAGGAACTAGAAGAATATCGTATATTACGAGATAGCCTATCACTTCGCACAACCATAACATAAGCTAAAATGTAAATAATATTAAATTTCTAAATCAAAGTCTTAAGTTTATGAAAAGAACCATCATGGCTTAGGTCTGAAAAAAATCCTAACCTAAAAAGTTTAAATACGAACAACTGTTTCAATATACGAAATGAGCTGTGCATCGGATTTTATTTGAATAAACAGCTGTATAATGGAGATATCGTGTTATTAAAATAAATTTGTAGACGGAATTTAAACATAGCACATTTAATTTTCTGAAAATGTCTTATTTCAAACAAAAGTGCCTATTTTTGTAGTTGCACAACAGCTATCCGTGAATAACTAAGTAAACAGATTAACTACTGAAAACATAGATTCTTAAAACCTAATCAACATAGATTGCGTCGTCTATTAACAAATTCCAGTCATGAAACTATCACATTATATAAGAACCACACACTAGTTTATTGCACAGTACTCGCACACGGCAGAATATATATTGTGATCATCAGTTCAGTTTTAGACTCACCTCTTCAGCACACAACAGATGATAAATTATAGAATCATCCACACTTAACGATCTGGTCCTCTGAGGAGCAGTGTCTACGGACATTGTTACGTATTGGGTACATCTTATCTCGAGATCAACTGTCTCGATGGTTAGTGAATCCGATAACAGGAAGAGAGAGAGAGAGATATAGCGTGCAATTTGAACGATTAGTCATTCCAGACATTACTGATTGAATTGGGGCCTTTGTATTGCTTTGTTATGAACTACCAGACGTGCTGGAACAGCACCTGTCATATGATTGCTAAATATTTCTTTAGGTTGTACGTGTTCCAAATTATGTGACAAATGATATCTTAACTGTTTTCGAAATTTTTAACGATCAATATTTAAACCGAACATTTAGAAAATAACATTTAAAGTGTTTGTTTTTAATGAAATTGTAAAACATAAATAATCTGTGTTTAAATTTGAACCTAATACTTAGCCTATATATTTCAATAAAGTTGCTAATATCTCGAAAAAGAAGAGTTTTTAGAAAAACATTTCAAGAGACAAAAAAATTTTATTTCATAGTGCTTGACCTAAAAAATTGCTTTCAAACCGATTTCGTAAATTTTATTTTTTACAAAATTTTCTAATATGTAGGAGTCGATTTGGAAGCTATTTTTTAGGTCAAGCACTTTGAAATAAACATTTTTTGTCTCTTGACATTTTTTCTTAAACTCTTCCTTTTCGAGATATTAGCAACTTTATGTAGATTTATTTCAACACGTTTAGGGCCGCATTTTGTTTTGGGTGGTCCGATTTTTATTTTCTTTATGTCATTTTCCTAGTCTTTAATAGACCTTTAAAATGAGGTATCACACGACCATACTTCCCACTTAAAAATTTTGAGTTGCCCCCAAAATCCCCCATTTTTAGGGGACACTCAAAATTTCCGATTGCTTCAAAAGATACTTTGGGTTAAGTTAGTATCGTTCCCCAAAGGATATTTGTTTGTTTTAACACAAAAGTTAAAGGGGGGGGGGAGTGACTTTATAGCCACCCTGTATATAAACGAAGAGACGTACAATATATACCTACATATCTATATCGATAGTAGGCGTGCCACACTAGAACAAACTGTTCTAAAGAAACAAACTGGGGGAAAATAAATTAACTGTACACCCAACCAACTCGCCTGGCTTTTCTTGTCGTTTAGTAATTATAAGATGTTTAGATAAAGGCTGTATCAAAGTCTTACAATGCCTCAAGTATATATTATTTTCTTTTGCTTTAAAGCTTTTAAAACTTTAAGGATTGGCTGGAGGATCACAGTTGCATGTTTTTTCGTTATTGACATCGACAATGCGAATGTAGTATTATACGAATTTTCAATATTTCTAAAAAAACACTACAATAGCCGACAGTTTCTCTTTGTGAGTAAAATTGCTGATGTTATTAGTACTAAAAAGCCATCCATTCTGGGGTTTATTGGATGATGCCAAAAGGGTTTTTGCATTGCGTGCCTTCCAATATTGTAAAAAGGGGGAGGAATGATTTTTTACTTATTATGCTTATCGCCATTCCGACTATTGTTATATATAAAATATAATTACAACTTACCGTCGTCAATAGTCAATTGTCGTATAAAATCTACGCCTACAAGGTGTTGAATCCAAATAAACTGAACACCTCATCAATCTTAACCACAATTTCAATACAATAGACCATACCTTAAGAATACTCCACCACTGCGAAAAGGGCAAATTATTAAATGCTTTAGAACAATATGAAATATATAAAATGTTTAAAACTGAACCGCATACCATACTTAATGAAAAGCTTGGATTTGATTCCAATGTTTTATTTGATACAATTATAACAGAAACAGAGACCAAATAAACTCCCCCCACCACGTAATTGATAACAATCTATTGAAAATTTCAACCCAGTGAACTTTGATGACATCAGTACAGTGCGAGACAGTGGGCCCACGAGACATGTGATTTCTTAATAGTAAAAATTTTGTTGTGTGTTTTTTATAATTTATTCTGAATGTTTGTGTGTAAATGTGTATATGATGTGTGACAACGGATTAATTCATCCAACAAATTTTAACTTGAAAATGGCAGAATAAGCCGAAACGGCCGTCGTTTGAAGAATTTATACGACAATTGACTATTGACGACGGTAAGTTGTAATTATACTTTAATGATTTTTTCATCAAAAGAGTATTTTTAGTGGAAAATATAACTTTTCAACTACCAAAAACGTTTCTTAATTGTAATAGACAAAGACAGTGATTTTTTTAAGAACAAAAACTTATCTCGTCTCCTATTGGTCCTTCTAGTTATCAATAAACATTTGTTCTCGGGTTAATTTAAAATTGACGTACCTCAGCAACAAACCAGGTTTCAGCGCTTTGAAACCTGCCACTCTTTTGTTATGATAAGGGATCGCTTTTAAAATAATAAACAGAAAAAAGTTATTTTCGCAAAAATATATAAATTTTTCGATCTCTTACTGATTAAAAAAAAAAATTACTCTCGTATGTTATTGGCGAAGATGTGTTCTTTGTAAGTAGGCAAAAAAAAAAAAACTTTTTGGACTCTACCCCAATTTTACATGATTTTTCGAAAATTTTAACACGTTATGAAAGAACATAAAGATTATTTGAATCCATCAACGATTGCTGTATATGACAATATCAAAACTGTTTTTTACTGTATAATAAACTCCCTATTTTCCTATTTATTGCGTCATTATACATCTTTATTGCATCGTAACTTAGCATCATACTTTAAGGGTATAGTGTCAAGTATTACTTTATAATGTCTAAGTACACCACTTTGAAAGCAATCTCGGAAGTAAATTTCATACGTTAAAACATACATTTTAAGTAAAAGCTCTTTAACACTTCACAAAAAATAATGTTCATTGATGAATGTGGGTTCCCGCCAGTGTAGTCGAATTTTGAAACCAAATAGGATTAAAAATTCGAGAAACAATTACAAATACAGTAGAAACTCGCTAACACGACCCTCAATAACACGACTTCCGCGATAACAAGTGAGGATTTTTCTAATCCTCCTGAGATTGCCATAACACTTAATGTTACAGATACCTCGGTAGCACGACTATTATTATTATTTTAAAGACCTCAATAGCACGGATTTTTGCGAAACCGAACCTTGATAGCAAGACTTCAACCTCAGTAGTAAGTCGTTTTACCCAACAGAACCTTTATATCACGACTTCATTCTTCCTAGTGCATAGTTACCATATTCGGAACGGATGTTTTGAAGGAAACAATGTCTTACGCTCAGGTCTAAACATGAAAACCCAGGTTCCTCCCCTTCCCGATCGGGAACACTGAAGTGTTATAAAGTCAATCAATGAGCTTGATACTGCCTTGGACTACATCCATGTAAGTAGCCCAAAACAAAACAAAATTATTGATTTTTTTTATTACATAACATGCCTTTAAGATAACCTGAACATTGAACATTAGCTGTATTTTCGTCACCTACACGAAATGTTTAAATCATACATTTTATTTAAAGTTCATTAGTTCTTTCTAGTTGAAGTTAAATACATTTTTGTGTTTCTATCAGTTTTTCTATTTTTAGTTTTTATAATACAGTAATTTAATGTCCATTTTCCGTTTATTCAACTAAGTGTACAGCACTATGTACAATAATATGTTTTTCTATGTACTGTAGTTATTTTAAATATACATTTTTATTTACTAACCAGTTAAATTACATTACATACCTTCATACTGTACAATAATAATAAATTGTACTTTTTAAAACAGAAAGGTGCTAGTGATTCAAAATGCACTTGCAATAAAGAGGTTCCAGATAAAAACCTCGATAGTACGACTTTTAGTCTACATAACCTTGATAGCACGAACATCAACTAGAAGATTCTCTCGATAACAAGACTGCTTCCCGAATCCCCTTGAGAGTCTTGCTATCGAGGTTCTACTGTGTTGGTATTTCCACTTCTGAAAGATGAACAAAGCGGTAAATTTCAGCACAGCTTGAAGTTCGCAATTTTTATTTGAAATGATTTAAATCTTACATTCCATTTGAGAAATTTAGTGATGATAAATTTAGTTTCCAAATATGTCGATTGAAAATACTGAGATGCCGCTATTAGAAGGCAAAAGGGCGAGAGAGCAAATTGTTGGTTGAACGTAGCATAAACCGCGTGTGCAGTTTCCGACATTAAAAATATAAATACATTTTCGCTGGTACCAATATTAATACAGACTTCTTAAGAATAATAACAATGACACTAATTCTCACAAATTCGTTTAGAAATCAAACTATTGAGTTATAATTTGTTGTTAGTTGCAGCTAATGTATCACTGAGGATGACGATTTTGTCGTTGAAACGCGTTTGATTATTGAACTTGTTTGTGTGAGAATTGTGTGTTATTCTTTAAACATTTCTTCTCACTCGTCAAGCACAAAGTTTATTCAAACTTAATATAGATGATGAAATATAGTCTGTGGTTACCGGGAGGAAATAAACTGTCACATGATGACTATTCAAATCAGTAGACAAATATAGGAGCTATCGAAGAGGTTATTTACCGCAGCTTTTGTTAGAGAAATTATGTATTTTTAAAGGAAACTTTAATTCTCGTTCTGTCTTTTCACCGTTGGTTTCAATGTGTCAAAGCTGGCAATAACAGCACCATCATCTTCTTCATTATTATCTTCTACGTCTATTAGTTTTTCTCACAACAGCTGTTCAAGTGTTTGGTCAAATTAAATTCCTTTCAAATATTAAGTTTTGAAAACATTATGCACGTGTCAAGAAATAATGAAGAGGGAAAGTACAGTAAATATAAATTACGACCAAGCATCAGCAAACAGTAAAGCTGCAATAAACTAATTACCTTGTAGCGGTAGGTCTTCAGTAGAGTTTATGTAACAGCATCCGAGACATGAACCTTGCGAAGTTTTCGACAATTACTTTGCGTTTAGTTTTGAAAATCATCAATAATATATGTTTCATGAAAATAACAGTACAAGACAAGTGAGTATTTGACACGCACCATAAAATTCCGTAGCTGCTTTAGAGGTATACAAATGTCAAAATCTACCCCGTATAGTTAAACGTCGAGATATATTCTAATATAAAGCGAGAAAATATCCAAATACATCTATATGTATAATTTATTCTGGCGCAAAAGTACGTGCAATCTGTGCACATTCACTGACTATGAATTATATAACAATGTAAAACAGTTATATCAAACAAATATTACAAGAAGTTTTGGCAAGTAAATAGTTTTTAAAACCTGCTATATTTATAACTAGCTGGCCCGATCCGGCTTTGCACGGAGAGACAAAACAAAGTTAAATATGGGGATTTTTAGTAACTTTGACACCCCCAAACACCCCTAAAATTTCGAATTTTTTGAAAATGTTTTTTAGCGAGCACCTATGGTCCTAGATGAAGCTACAGACCAAATTTCATTCCAATCCGTTCGGTAGTTTAGAAGAAATCGGGATTTAATAACTTTGATCCCCCAAACCCCCCTAAAATTTCGAATTTTTTGAAACCCTTTATTAGCGAGCACCTATGGACCTAGAGGAAGCTAAATACCAAATTTCGTTCCAATCTGTTCGGTAATTGTGGAGAAATCGTGATTTAGTAATTTTTACCCCCTAAACCCCCTTAAAATTTCCAATTTTTAAAACCCTTTTTTAGTGAACACTTATGGCCCTAAAGGAAGCTACATACGAAATTCCATTCCAATCCGTTCGGTAGTTTTGAAAAAATCGTTTGTTAATAACTTTGATCCCCCCAAACCCCCTAAAATTTCGAATTTTTTCAAACCCTTTCTTAGTAAGCACCTATGGCCTTAGAGTACATACCAAATTTCATTTTAATCCGTTCGGTAGTTTTTGAGAAATCGTGATGAGTGAGTGAGTGGTATTTCGCTTTTATATATACAGATATATAGATTAAAATATACGTTTATTTAAAAACATACATTACCCAGCTGGTGGAAAATAATAATCAGCTGTTTACTCTAACACATCTATATACCGACATGCAGGCTACTTAACTACATTTCCATTTCCAGCTAATTTTATTGCAAGTAATAATATTGGCATCACTAATTTTACGCTAATTGCAAATGTTACTTGGTGCGACTTCGGCAAAAATGTCTACCCTAGTTTTTCATTGCATGTTCTCTAGACCCCAAAACCATCGTCGATTCAAAAGTTTTGTATATGCAGGGTGTTTCGAGAGAGGCTGTAACAACTTCAGGAGATGATAGGGGACTTAAAAAAAAAGCTAAACTGTTCTCATAGGTGCGGAAAAACTTCGTTTTCCAGATATCCGCCATTTCGTTTTTTTTTACAAAATAACTCATATAGGCCTATAGAGAAATGTTTAACCGATTGAGTTGAGTTCAAACTTGGCATAACGTTTCTACCGACGATATATTTTAAGAAAAATAAGCGATTATTTCCAATAATGCGTTTCAAAATGGCTGTTTGAAGATTTCAAACGTAAATTACCCAAAAACCGTACGTTTTAACAAACAATTTCAATATATCTTTTTTGTAGCCCTTTTAATTCCCTGTCGGATGGTGTAACTGTCAAAACAATCGGATGATGGATAATTATTAAGTCATGTGTAATAATTAGTTTGGTCAACCCGGCATCCTATACCAACACAGTAAACACAATAATATTGTACGCAGTACATATGCTGTTATTATCTTTAACTTAACAATTATCCTTCATCCTTATCTGACAATTAAAACGTCACATATTTTACATAAACAGCTATTTTATAAAAAA
>JAGFPH010002297.1:184208-194618 GCA_018207615.1 Philaenus spumarius | reverse complement strand
TAATAGGCCTAACCTAAAATTGTGTTAAACCTTTGGTCCAAATAAGCTGTTTTATTTATAATGTGTAACAATAATATAATGTTAAATTGTAATATTAGATGTTTGAATTATTATATTTCATAGGTTTTAAAGGCCTAACCTAAAATTGTATTAAACTTTTGATTCAAATCAGTTGTTTTATTAATTATGTGTAACAATCATTAGGCCTATGTTGAATTACACGGGATACGAATTACAGGATGTTGAATTACACGGGATACGAATTACAGGCTTTCAAAGTTTCAAATTAAGCAATAGCGAAGCATTGCCGGGTCCACTAGTATATATATAAAAGCCAAATACCACTCACTGACTGAAAACTTAAAAAGAATACAATTACGTTAAAAAGACTGAAAATACCAACCACCACGGGCAACGCCGTACGGGTCAGCTAGTGTATTATTTGTTTCTTTTATATACTGACTAGTGGATCCGCAATGCTTAGCTATTGCTTGATTTAATTTTAAGGGAAGTTAGGCTAACAACAGACGAGACACCGGTGTACGGGACACTTTCCTGTGTCCCAGCTTCTCGCGGGGAGAGACACCGTAGAGCCACTGAATCTGATAGCGAGCTACTCAGTGTCTCATCTGTTGACACACATTCAATTGATAGTACATTTAGTGTCCCGTACACTAGTGTACCGTACACCGGTGTCTCGTCTGTTGTTAGCCTTACTCAATTTCATCCCTTGGACTTAAGTAACCAAGTTGCAAATAGTTTTAGTAGTAATAACTAAAATACATTATTAATAACTTTTAAACCCGTGCGTTGGTTCGTGTAAATAATTCAATTTTAAATGTGACGTGTGTGTTGTGTTAGAACAGTATATTATAACAATTTGACGTGCATTACGCAAATTAATGCCAGCTAATATTTATTTATTTGAATTTATAAATTGATTTGATAATGCCTGATAAAATAGGCGAAACGGTCGTCATCTAACCAAAAAAACTAACAGGACTGCGAGCAGAAATCCAGTAAAGGTATTTATGAAATATAAAAAAATACTGTTATTTTAAATAACCCCAAAAAGTGTTGTGACGGGCATGTGAAAATATCTAAGCTGAGAATCATGAGTTTCAAGTAATTCACGGATTTAGCTCTCCCGTGAAGTGGAAAATATAAATAAAGAATGACATACAGTACCTGACCTAGTGCAAAAGTACTCGCGTGTTCCGCTGAGCAGCGCTGTTGTCTATAAATACACACAAAGCATTTAGAGGCCACCCATTATCATACCACAGCGTTGGCGCGTTTATACATTATAGGAAGTTACGATAGCAACGACGTGAGGATAAATTGGCTGATAAACGAAAAAAACATAACTCGTGACAAAAAGTATAGAAGGGCGTTGGTCAACTCAACTTTTAGGAGTCGGCGAGAAATACAAATGACACGGTGTGCGGACTATAAGAGTTTTTTTTTAAACGATAAACAGAAATAAACGGTACCAGATAACTGTCACATACTTTCTCCCAGTTGAAACTTTATACCTTCCCAAGGGTAGCATAGGAGGTGGTGGTGGTTATTTAGAATAGCAAAAGTAGGACATACAATGGAAAATATTAGATGTATGTAATACACATCCATTAAGTTTCATATTAGTTTCATTCAAAATATTAACTAATAAATATTGTTATTATTATTAAAACTATTCGATCGATTTCGAACAAATTTGCACCAAACATGTCAATTAGACCTGTATAGATGCACGAAAAAAGGTTTTGAAATTGTGTTTTTGTTTTCAGCCGATAACGCGGTTATGTGTTTTGAGATAAGTGAAACAATTTTAAAAAAATTGGCCGTTTGCTGACGCAACATTCAACTTAACGCAATAACTAATTACATAATCTTCTATTTAAATGGTATTGAAACATATACGAGGATGTAAAGTTTTAGAGTTTCAACCAACTATTTGGGGAATTGGTCTACTCACGAAGGCGCTGAACGAGTACGAAATATATTAGTCGAATTTGTTTGCACTCGCAGTTGACAAACTAGCTTATGAGTTTGCATTTCGAACTTGCGGCCTCGGATTATCGACTGCGCCTTGCGACATAGGATTTTGGGCTGCTTCGCTTCGCTCGCAGCGGACAGAGTTTACATCCCGGCCGTCTGCCTCGTAACAGAAACTCTTTAAAATCCTCATCGTGGATTTGAACCAAGTAGCCTTTGTATAATATTTGAAGTTTTCATCGATTTCTACGGGAACCAGATGGACTATAAGGTCACAGTGTACAAAAACAAAAAAATCTCATTTATTTTTTGTGATAACCAAACAAATTTCATTCCAGTACGAAAAATCTAAAAACATTTTACTTCCTACAAAAAACGTACTTTTATTTTCATTTGTTTGCTAACGAACTCGTCCGAATGACTTTTGGTTAGTTGTAATGTTGTGTTGTATTTCTTTTGTTTTTTCGCAATAAACACACTTTTATTAACGAATTTCCATAGCAAAAATGAGCTATTGAGCTATTGCAGTGGCCCTTATGGTAAGCCCCAAGGTCGGGAGTAGCAAATTAACACCGATCATGGTAATCAGAACACGTTTTGGGATATCATTAAAAATCATATGTATATAATGCGGTCTAGCGGCCGCATTTTAAGTCCGATTTGGTTCAAATTTGGTACACATGTTGGCTGTCTACGTCGCTCAGACGAGTTCGTTAGCGACCGGAAGTAACTATTTTTTTAGATTTTGATACTACGACTTTTTTCTACAAATATAAATGTAGGATGTTATTCTGCACATTTTGTTTTTTTACGCGACCTTTTAGCTCGCTTGGTTCCCCCAAAATCGATCAAAACGTAAAATACCATAGAAGTACCCGGTTCAAAGCCATGTGGTGGATTCTACCGTGGGGTTCGCAATGCATTGTGTATTGAATATACTCCCAATATGCGGAAGGGCGTACGAACCATTTTGCAGCTATTCAGCACCGTCGTGAATAGACCAGGCGCGGATCCAGGGGAGGGGCAAAGGGGGCAATTTCCCCTCCCGAACTCCGAAACGAAAATGTTACGCGTCTTATTACATTCAGATTTCTACAGGAAAAACGCGAGATTAACGCATAGAAAAATCGATCGGGAAAGCAATCAATTTCCAAGTTTGTTTCTTGCTTATTGAAGTTGAATCGGTTGGGTCACCGTTCTGACGATGAATTGCGCACGTCGCGTTTTGCTTCGTTTTCGACTTAAGTAACTTATATAGTATAATTTTTAATCTATGGTTTTCTTAGCTCTTTTGGCTAGTTGTTTACTTCAAAAACAGATCAAGTTTTATAATTTGTTGTTGTATTTTAGTTATATTTTTGTTTGATATTTTATTGAGATATAGTTTTGAACTAATATGAAACGAACTTCAAAACTAACATCTTTTTATTAAAAAAAAAAACAAAAAAAACAGAAGACATCAACTTAACAGGTAAAATTCCTCTTTATTCTAACACAGTTGTTCACGTACATATATAAATATAGGCGATAGGCCTATATTTACGTACCTTAATCAAATTAAGAACGAGTTTTATTTTTAAAGTTTTGTCCAAATAAAATATCTTTTTGTTAGTTCAGCATTTACTTTACGTAATTCTATATTAAAAAGTTATTAATGAACAATGAAGGATAGTAAAAAATAATAAAATCACTAAAAATCTAACCTTAAATAATTCCACAAGTAATAAGTAAAATATTATATTGTAGCCGTGTAGGCATACGCACGTTTTAATTTGTGAATAAAATTTAAATCCGAAATAGATTTGTTGAATTTTATCGAAGTAAAAAGTATTGTATAGTGAACAAATATTGTTCTCACTCACAATAATATGGTTATAGGCCTAAGTGATAAGTTACAATGTCACATCATCTGTAACTTCTATTTTCTTGTTCTTACTCGTTTAGGAGCTTTGTCCCAAAATCAGAGCTTCACTCATTAGAGGTCGTTACAAAAAGTAATATTTTTTCTTAAAATGTGTAATATTTTGACATATTTAATACAAGCTAGAGTAAGATCTCAAGCAAACAATCAAAAGTGCGCTGTACGAAGGCCGATGCCAGACCAAAGTTTGTAGACATCAGTAATACAAAAATAAAGAATTTAACAAGTAAAACATTGTTGACAACCAAAATATTTCCATTCAAATTCAACCTTTTGCGTTAACATTTTTTATATTTTGTGGGAACCCCCCTTCTCCCACCCCAAAAATCTACCAGTTATTTTGCATACCTGGGACTATTGCCCCCTCCCAGATGAGGTCCTGGATCCGCCACTGGAATAGACCTATTTCCCAAATTGTTGGTTGAAACCCTAAAACATAGGCCTATAAACTTAATTTTGGAAATTTGCTCAACTCACGTCAGCAGTTCAGCTGCGTGGTTGAATTATTATTATTATAAAGTCGTGTAAAAAACAAAGTGTGCAAAATAATCTCACTTATTTTTCGTGATAAAACTCCAAACAAATTTCATACCAGTGCGAAAATCTAAAAATAAATGACTTCCTGTCAAAAAAAACCGTACTTCCAGTTAGATTTTTTGGCTGGCGAACTCGCCTCAACTACTTGGAATACCTTCGAGTGCACCAAATGTTGACCAAATCGGACGTAAACTGCGGCCACTAGAATGCGAAGACATAATATATATAACCTATATATATAAAAGTCAAATCCACTGACTCACTGATCACAATTTCTCAAAAACTGCTGAACGGATTGGAACGAAATTTTGTTATGCAGCTTGTTTTAGGGTCATAGACGCTCATTGAGAAAGGTTTTCAAAAAATTCGAAATTTTAGAGGGGGTTTAAAGTTACTAAATCTCGATTTCTCTAAAATTACTGAACGGTTTGGAATAAAATTTGGTATATAGCTTCCTCTAGGGTCATAAAATGCTCATTAAGAAAGGTTTTTAAAAAATTCGAAATTTTAGAGGGGGTTTGGGGTATTTAAAGTTACTAAATCTCGATTTCTCTAAAACTACTGA
Source organism: Philaenus spumarius (assembly GCA_018207615.1). Lineage (NCBI taxonomy): Eukaryota > Metazoa > Arthropoda > Insecta > Hemiptera > Aphrophoridae > Philaenus > Philaenus spumarius. The sequence continues at coordinate 189,597 of JAGFPH010002297.1, read as the reverse complement.
ACGGTTTAGAATGAAATTTGGTATGTAGCTTCCTCTAGGGTCATAAGATGCTCATTAAGAAAGGTTTTAAAAAAAAAATCGAAATTTTAGAGGGGGTTGGGGGGTTTAAAGTTACTAAATCTCGATTTCTCTAAAACTACTGAACGGTTTGGAATGAAATTTGGTATGTAGCTTCCTCTAGGGTCATAAGATGCTCATTAAGAAAGGTTTTAAAAAAAATCGAAATTTTAGAGGGGGTTTGGGGGGTTAAAGTTACTAAATCACGATTGCTCTAAAACTACTGAACGGATTAGAATGAAATTTGGTATGTAGCTTTCTCTAGGGCCGTAGGTGCTGATAAGAAAGGGTTTCAAAAAATTCGAAATTTTAGGGAAGGTTTAGGGAGATCAAAGTTACTAAAAAATCCCCATAAGAAATACATAGTGTAATATATATATTGATATAATATATTTTTTGTTAATATACATTTAACTTTGATTTGTCTATCCGTGCAAAGCCGGATTGGGCCAGCTAGTGTTTAATAACATTCCAAAACGTGTTGTACCAAGATAGGTACATTGAACACTCCCTACCTTAACGGTCACTGCAATAGCTCATCTTTCCTATGAAAAGAAATACGAACATAAACTTAGATTACGAACATCTCCCGTCCTTTGCAGGATTTCCACTTTCCCTTGTAAACGATCGATCAGAACGTGATCTACCACATCACCGCGGTTTCATTTCATAGCGTGAGGTCTAATTTTTATCTAACGTTTATCACAATATGGTAATTACAGTCCTGTAATAGACTGTAAGACTAGCCTAGTCCCCTTGGCATGCAACAAGTCGGCTGTCACTTTCACCATGTGACTGTACATTTACATACGGATCCGTTTTCGTCTAGACGTTTAATGGAAGGGGGAACTCCCCTTTAGGCCCGCATTTAGAATACACCGTAGTTGCATAACTCTCTGTTTGTTAGTAGCTGTGGCGGTAAATAACAGTGATTTAATTGTGCTACATTACTCATATCCTTGTTAGAGAGTCGGCACTAGGTGTCAAGTTGGATGAATTCCGAGCGCAATGTCATGCCTTGGAGCCGTGTTGATTGTTGATAAACATTTCGCTATCAAAAACACAAATCACACTTAGGCTATAGTTGCGGACAACCTAACTCTGAACCAAGAAAAGGTTAGGGTCTTCCGCCCACCCGACCAAAATTAGTGACGCTTGGCTGCACTCAATGAGAACAAGTACTGGGTACCTAATACCAAAAGGTCAGTTAAATTATTGACCAAAATTATTAAAAATCATTATGATATTACGTTTTATATTTAAATTTCGATTATTACTTTCTCACTATACTATAGTATAGAGAAAGTATAGTGATCGCAATAAAAATCGATGTTGAGATTTTTGTGGAAATATCCGTTTTGGGACCCCCTGAGTCCAAAAAAGTGGTTTTTACAAAATGTCTGTCTGTATGTCTGTACAAAGCTAGAGAGAAAACTATTAGATCGATTTCAACCAAATTTGCACCAGACATGTCAGTTAGGCCTGTATAGAAAAAGGGTTTTGAAATTTTTTGAAAAACAACCCCCTTTTTGGCCAAAAAACCTCAAAAAAATCAGTTATTATTTTTTTATAAAAAAACGGCTTTAACGATTTTGATAAAATTTAGCTTATTTGTAGCCTTTAATGTGCCCTACCATATTCAAAAAACAACATCTTTCTAAAAATTCTCGTTTAGCTACTAATAATAATAATAATAGATTTTTGGGGGTTTCTTGGCGAAATGGCGAAAACTATCCGATCGATTTCAAACAAATTTGCACCAGACATGTCAAGTAGGATTATATAGAAGCACGAAAAACGGTTTTGAAAATTTTTGAAAAACAACCCCCTTTTTTGCAAAAACCCCCAAAAATCAGTTATTATTTTTTTATAAAAAAAACGTTCTAACGATTTTGATAAAATTTGGCTTATTTGTAGCCTTTAATGTACCCTACCATATGCAAAAAACCGCATCTGTCTAAAAATTCTCGTTTAGCTAAAAAATAATAATAATAACTGATTTTTGGGGTTTTTTTGGCAAAATGGCGAAAACTATCCGATCGATTTCAAACAAATTTGCACCAGACATTTCAAGTAGGCCTGTTGAGATGCACGAAAAATGGTTTTGAATTTTTTTGAAAACAACCCCCTGTTTGGCCAAAAAACCTCCAAAAAATCAGTTATTATTTTTTTAGCCTATAAAAAAACGGCTCTAACGATTTTGATAAAATTTTGCTTATTTGTAGCCTTTAATGTGCCCTACCATATGCAAAAAACCGCATCTTTCTAAAAATTCTCGTTTAGCTAATAATAATAATAATAACTGATTTTTGGGGGTTTTATGGCCATAAAGGGGGTTGTTTTTCAAAATTTTTCAAAACAATTTTTCGTGCATCTATAAAGACCTAATTGACGTGTTTGGTGCAAATTTGTTCGAAATCGATGGAATAGTTTTCTCTCTAGATAATAATAATAATATTTATTAGTTAATCTCCAACTTTAATAAAAAATCACCTCTCCTACCCCACCCTACAAGTCTCAGTGAATCTGTTTAATAATTTAAATATGTTTGTGAGAAAGTATGTGCCAGTTCCTGGTACCGTTTATTTTTATACTATATTTGATGTAAATCGCACAATTTTGACCAACTTGTACCTTGTACGGGTCGCCGGAATACTACCCCCCGGAAAACTACCCCCCCAAGAAGGTTCCTACGTCATTTTGACGTCAGAGATCGGGGGGGGGGCAGTTTTCCAGTCACGCACACTCAAGTTTCGATATAATTAGAATTAAAAAAAAACTAGAGGACTAACCTAAACTGTTTAGTCACAGTATGATGCCGATAACAGTATAATTGTAGGAACCTGCTTGGGGGGGTAGTTTTCCGGGGGGTAATATTCCGGCGACCCGCTTTTGCTAGGGGGGGGGGGTAGTATTCCAGTCGCGGACACGGCTCCCATATTGTTTAGTTGGCAGATTTCGTGACGTCACGTTTCACCTGGGGGGGTAGTTTTCCGGGGGGTAGTATTCCGCATCCCCCCTTATACCGCCAAACTAGTTTTTCTTTTTTTAAACTAACTTTGAATGAACAGTGGAACTAAAATACAATTCATATAAAAACGTGAATTTTTTTCTTATTTTGGCCCATAGAACCATTCCTCAAAGTTTGATCCCGTAATTACTGGACACCCTGTACATTCCTTAAATATAACTATGGTAAATACAAATAAAACATGATTTAAGACAATCTAATTCTCGCCCAGAGTACATTAACTTTTTTGTCGCTATGTATTATTTTGTATTTATTGTATATTAAATTAAGTTACATAGTATATATTATGTTTTAAAATTTTCCTTGAAACTGGCGATTTGTTCTGGTTATCAAGCAATACAAAATTATTACATTCATGCATTAGAGTATTTTTTGTCCCTCGATATGCTCACGTTTTTATTTGAATTGTATTTTAGTTCCACTGTTCATTCAAAGTTAGTTTTAAAAAGAAAAACTAGTTTGATGGTACCAAACATGAAAGTATGCGCCAGTTTCTGGTACCATTTATTAAATGATGTATTACTTCTGTTGTGTATCTAATTAATCTACCAGTGATTTTTCACCGGTGTTTACTAGTCAACTCCTATAAAAGCGACTGTACTAGCGTACGTACTCACGTGAGTAACTTATAACATAACAGCTGATTTCACCCATCATCTGTAACACTTAAACACAAACCCAGCATAGATTATACTTTGAGGTTATGTTACAACTTCAATCATTATAATTTCTTGTATAATATAACAGCTGATTTCACCCATCATCTGCTAAAACAAAACCTAGCATAACCTTTAGGGTTATGTTTACAATTTTATTCAATATAAGTCTTCTTAAGTTATAAGTCTGCAGTTTTATAATCCTTATAATTGTACACAATTACCGAGTTAAAAATCCCCGTCAGCATAGGTAGGACTATATATTAACTCTGTTGTTAACTTCTAAACTAATCAAACAGGACATACATAAACTCCTACAAAACCTATATACGTATACTGTACGTGAGTAACATAATATGACAGCTGATTTCACTCGTCATCTGTAATACTTGAACAAAACTTAGCGTAGATTGTACTTAGGGTTAATTTGTGAAGTTATTTTTTTTAAATAAGCGTTATAGAACTAATATATATGCTATAATAAGTTATAACATTTGCTTTGAGGTTATAAAATGAATATAAGTATAAACTTGTATTATTAATATATTCATTAATCCAAATTTAAACCTATTAGTTTAGCTTCGGAAACATTCGTACATCTTCGTATAACATATAAACATATTCGATTATTAATTTCTTCATTGTAATATTAATAACTTCTAAATCATTTGGTCTATCAAAATTAAATAAAAACCAATTTAAAACTAATAACTTAATCTTTCTTTACATATATAATAACGTATATAAATACCAAATTTTAACAAATAGCAATACAGTTTTATAATCCTTATTATTGTACACATTTACCGAGTTAAAATCCCTATCAGCATAGTTAGGTAGGCCTAGATAAAGTCTGATGGTTTTAAATAGTATTTTTTACATGATGTATTTCTGATGTGTATCTAATTAATCAGCCTGTGATTTTTCACGCGAGCTTACTAGTGTTATAATATTTCCTAGTTTTGACCTGCTGAATAACACGGTAAAGTTTTATAGAATGGTTGCGAGACATATATGTTGGTAGCACTTACTTTCATAGAAATCCGGCAACGCTGTATTATCGCCTCTGCGAAATGGCTGAAAGCTGCCAATTTCAATTCGCCTATTCAAGTTATTAGATCTTCAGTGAAGCGTTTAGTTCCTTTATACGTAAAGGAAACATTAAAGTTTTGTTTCTTTTCCTACTTTGAACTACAGTAACATTTCTTTGCTTACAAAAGTTTAATTAAATTACATCTGCAACGCTTTACTTGTACGAGGAATAAAATTGGCAAGATCTCAAGAAAGAAAAAAAAAATACAAGGAAGTAACTGTGGTGTGAAACTTTTGCGTTCGGGTTTGTTTGCTTAGTCAAACCGTGTTCAATGGGCTGTGTTGCCACACTTTCTCTATAACTGGAGATATGATGCAAGACATCCATGTTATATCACTTACACTACACTGCTGTTAGCCCATTCTTCGTGTTGTTCGTTACATCAAATGACTGTTATAATAACCTACACATCCATAAACAACAATGGCAATCAATGAGATGAATACTAATATAGCCCAGTCGGTATAGGTTACAACTACCAGTAATTTGCAATACGGCTGAATTCTTTTTTATAAGTACATTAAAGTATGTAGATTAACATAAAAAAAAGTT
>JAGFPH010002297.1:149622-179208 GCA_018207615.1 Philaenus spumarius | reverse complement strand
AAATAATATATAAACTTGTAATTGTATTTAAATTCCAACTTTTGTTATAATTAAGTATATTTTTTCTTTGTGCAGCTGCCTTTAATTCCTCTTTTGTTTGTCAGATTGTAAATCTTTTATTGATGGTCCCCCACAACAGGATTTTCCTTTGGGGGTTCCTAATTTTGTTTTTATTTCAGACTACTAGGCCTATTTGTATATTATACATGTGTAGGCCTATTATTATGATTTTTTTTTTTTTTTTTGTAAATTGAAATCTAATTTTATGAATTATTGTAGTTTTGAAGTAAAACAAAATAAATTTAAAAAAAAATATATAATTGTAAAAGATTATGTCACAGTAATCCCGGCATTTTATTGATCATAGCGAATATAAGCGGTGCTTCTGGTGGCATTTTCCTAGTGAAACACTACGTCATACTAATTGCGACGTTTTATTGGTCACAAATTTAGAGCGCTTCTATATAGCCGATAGGCCTATATAGGCAAGGGTTTTAATTTCTAAACATAACTTAGGCCTATATAGGCCTAGGCTAATGTTTATAAAAAAAATAGCCTGAAGGGCTATTACACTCTCTAGTCTTAGTATGTTTCTAGTATATGAACATAAATAAGTTTTAATGTAACATTTCTTAGTTGAATAAAAAAGGGTTTTAATTTCTAAACATAACTTAATATAATATAGGCCTAGGGTAGATTTATAAAAAAATAGCCTGAAGGGTTCTCACACTTACAGTCTCTAGTATTAGAATGTTTCTAGTATGTAAACAAAAATATAAGTTTGTAACTTTTCATAGTTTACCGTACTAAAAAAGGGTTTTAATTTCTAGGCGCAAGTTTACTATTCGACCCTAGGCTAACCTATGACAACAGAAATGCAAGAATAATAAAAAAAAAACTAAAAGGTTCGGTTCTAACCTATACAGTAGTATTTAGTCACAGTATGTTTACCTGTATTCAACATTTAACAGTAGAACCAATGTAAAACAACGCCGTTGTCTGCAAAAATATTAGGCTAGGGTCGAACAGTTTACTTAAACGCCAATTTCTAAACTTAAATATTTAACATACAAAAAAATAGCCTGAAGGGTTCTCACTTACACTCTCTAGTCTTAGTATGTGTCTAGTAATTTGGCAACCCTGTATATCCCTGCCTGTTCCTATCCAGTATTAATGGCTGAAGATTCTTCATGTTAAATCATGTAAGCGATTTTTGATTTGTTATGTTATATTTGTTTTAAATTGTTTATAATTGATTTCCGCGATCAAGGAAGTAGTGTCTAATTTCATTATAAGTTATATAAAAAGGAAAAAGGTGTATTTAGTGTAATTCTATATACCTCAACATGTTAATATAGGCTACTAGAACCCAAACGGTAATACTTAACCTGTATTTTTCAGTTTTCTTTTCGTCGCAGTTTCTATGTACTATTTATTCCCCGCTAAAATTGTTTGTGTTTTTACAGGTAATTTGACATCTATTTTTCAGAATATAATACAATTTTCCCAAAACCCGGAGTCACCCTCTCCTGCACTAATACCAATTCTCCAATCCGTGGGCTAACAAGTTGAAATTTAAAATGATGTTTGAATCACAATGTAACTACAAACTAATAACAACAACAAAACTGAACAACTAACTTATGGTCTCTAGTCAGTGTAGTCCAGTTTGTAATCATAGTTACACCTATTATAAGTACATATCACTTCTTACTTTTCATAAAAAACATTTTATCATCTGATGCAGCTTATTTAAGTAATGGTGTATACTAAAAGTTCAATACTTGTTTTATCACCACTCCGAAGTTGCCCTCTAAGAAAAAACCTGAATCTAATCTAACTTACAGTCCTCTTCATTCACAGTATGTTTCCAACTTTCCGCTTTCCAAAAATGTTTAAGCTAGGCCTAGGCCTAATCAGAAAAATGCTAGGCCTATTTCAACATGTAGCCTAGGCCTAGCTTAGTGGAATAATTCAAGTTATCAAATTTTGCTATTGTCAATTAAAAGTGGCTAGTACCAGATCTATGTTATAAAAGAGCAAACAAATATTAACATGACAAGTAGGCTAAACGATTTGGTTTTTTTATAAAAATGAAAATGCACATTAACTTACCTTCATAAATGTCTGGTATCCAAATGTTCCTTTCTGTAATTAGTTTAGCTGCAGAAGATAGGTCCAAAATTAAAAATCACAATTTAACTTTACGACATAAAGTAAACTTTGCTAATAAACTATATAGCCTAGTCTAGTTTAAAGTGTAATAACGTAACCTAACTAGTACTCGTAAGCTCACAGAGAAAATCGAAATTGATAACTTACAGATTAATTTCGGAACAAATTAAAATCAAATAAATTGGTTGCTCTAAACAAAAAGTTCTCAGCAATGCATAAACGATAGTAAGACATTTATTTATACCTCACATAACAAAAAATTTTTGTCAAAACACAACTATTAATCCCTACCCACTTCATTCAACACAACCTCAACAACTAAACGTATAACGTCACTATTAATAAGATTCTCCGATCCGGCGATCCTCCTGGGTAAAATCTGTTCTTGATTAGAAGTATTCAGTCAGCCTTGGATTTATTATATAAAACTGTTGTCTACAATATGACTATAAGACGAGCGGACAAAAAAATGGTGAAGCTCACTGATTAAGTGGCATATTATATATTAATAAATTAATGCAACCTTACTTTGAGTCTTTAACAATTAAAGCCTTTATATAAGTTGATTGATTTTAATATAAGTTGTACTCCCTGCAATTTTAATTTTCAATCATAATAATTCACAAAAATATAATTTAATAGTTATTATAATATTTAACATTTTTGAAAACTCAAAATAGTTTCCAATTTACCAAAAAACAAACTTTTCGTAAAAAAATATTAAATGATTCAAAGTGTCATATTTCAATACAAAATTAATTACTTTAGTTACATATTATGTTTTTCGCCTATAAAAAAAAATAATAATACATTGATTACTTAAATACTGTATTATAGAAAACTTAAGTTGCTCAACCATTTTGGTAAATTTTATTTTATTTGTGTGATCGATAATTGGTGTTTACAGTATTTTAATATATAATAATTTTATAAGGATCAATTAATTAGTAATGTTTGCTATTGAATTTTAAGCGCATTAAATGTTGTTGTTGTTAGGAAAAGCTTAATTTTAAACAATAAATAAGTTTGATTTTATAAACTATTTTGTTTTGCTCTTCGTTATTCTGTGGAGTATTTTTGTCATAGATAAATGTACCGAGTTTGTTGTTAACTATTTTACTCATTCCTCTATTCCTCAGTGCGAACTGCGAAGTTGTTTTGATTGTTCACATACAAAAATCACCAATCTGTAGCACCCTAGAATTTTCGTTTTTACCTTGCGGGTAAAGATAATGGCAAATGAAGTTGTTTTATCTCTAAATTTAAGAAACAGTTGCTATATAATCAGGTATTCCGACAGAGAATTTTTGCGTTGAATAAAAGTGTATTCGGGAAATTATGGTAAGTACTGGTTTGTAGTTTGTAGTATATAGGCCTACAAGCAAAAATTCTTTGACATTGAATTTGGCAATGGTTAAACCAATCTAGATAACTCAGATAATTTAAACTTATTGCTCGACTGCTAATAATAGCTGAGTCTCTATTGATAATATTGATTTGTTTTATGAAATCTATACACAGCATAGGCTCACTGAGTCAATTATTCTCTTGTTTTTCTTTTTTATTTAGCCTAGACCTGAAAGGTTTTTCTAGTAAAAACATTTACCTAGTTCACATTACAGGAGATCACATTCATCTTCAGGTGTAAAAGTAATCCCAGAGATTTTTGCAAGATTCTAGTAATATGCAAACTCGGTCTACCTAGGCCTTTAAGTGATAATTTTTACATGTGAAGATGAATGTATACTGGGGCTGTAAAACGACGACAGTGGATCATAGAACGAAAAAAGGTAATTAACACGTACACCATTGTATAAACTGTGATCTCCTAAATATATTACAAAAACAAATTAACAATTCTAAAATTTAAACTTGAACTGGACTTATGAGAAATAACTTAAGCGCTATAAATAACAACAGAACACAGTTTCTCATAACAAAACGTTTAATATTCAAACATGTTTTGATGACCAAGTTATGATCATCATCAATCAGGGTTACAGTTGAAATCTTATACTCTTAATTATACCCAAATGCTTATTTTGTTTACGTCTGTTGACTTAATTTATATGACGTTATACATACCTATATTTCACCTTTGCATAAACCTCAAATAGCCTATTAATACAAACGATTAGCCTTCTAACATTTATTACTTTTAATTGCTATATCAGCAAATAAAGTAAGTGAATTATTTTTATTCATTCATTTAGTCAAACTTGAATGGAGGTGTTTCATCGGATGTAGACAGTTCTGGTCAAGGTCAAAGTGGCAAAGATGATGAAGATGGTGAGGATCAGGAAGACTCTTCGTCTTCAAATTCGGTATCCTAATTTGTATGATCTTTTTGCATGGTATTTGCTAAACATCTATAATTTGTCTTTTTATATAGTGAACTGCCTTTAACTTGCTGCCTGATTATAACTGATAGAATAACTATTTTGTAATTTTTTAAAACCCTTGTTTGATCCTTTTTCTTTAGCTTATTGCAGATTATACAAATGTCCATTATTGGTTGATTTAGCGAATTGATTTATGGCCCATAAGCAAAAGTTTATTGCTGTACATATGATGCATGGTAATTGTTCTGTTATTCAACTGTTGGCACAACTTTACTATTCGACTCTAGGCTAACCTATGGCAACAGAAATGCAAAAATAATAATAAAAAAAATACCTAAAAGGTTCTAACCTAACCTATATTTAGTCACAGTATGTTTACCGGTACCTGTATTTAACATTTAACAGTAGAATGTAAAACAACGTCGTTGTCTGCAAAAATATTAGGCTAGAGTCGAATAGTAAAGTTATGCCCAAGTGATTAGTGTTTCTATTTTTAGGCCTATATGTATTTAGGACATTCCGTGGCTGCCTTTTTCTAGCTAGCCTAATGTAATATGAGGAATTTTTAGGTTAAAATTGCATTTCAGTTTTTGAAGAAAATAGAGGCATACCTTTTGTGGTCATGGTGACTTGTGAAAATTTCTTCCTAATTTTTAGTTTATATTTTTTTGTTTCAGTCTGGAAGTAATACATGTGAGAAATTACAGCAGGTATCGGGTCTATAAAAAGTGATAAGGTTAAGTAGACCATGTATTATACGTATCAGATTTATAAACATGATATTTGCTGTCATTTTTCATATGTTACTTCCAAGCTGATAGCCTACAAAAATGCAGATGGAAAAAATCATGGTAGAGTTTGTTAATGTGTGAAATTGGACCAAAGGGGTGGAAACCGAAAGGGATTTTTGAAAAACTGAAAAATCACTAAACTCCCTTAAATTAAAAATATTACATCCGTTTAAAGTAGGCCTATTGTCAACTTGAAAGTACGGGGGTAGTTGAGAAAGTAAAGAATGTTTCGGCATAAGTAAATAAAAAACAAAAGATATTAATATAAAATTTTATTTTCATAGTCATGATACCTTACTCTACTTTTCAATGTACCTAGTCGTCATAACTGTCAAGCCATTTATTGTAACATGGCGCCAGTTTTTATATTCTGATGTTACTCCTCTACCGCCAAAGTTATGAGCCAGGATATCCTTAGTTTCAGATATATAAGTGATAATCATTTGGTGCAAAGTCAAGGATATAAGGAGGATGTCCAAACATTTCCCACTTAAGGCGCTGAAGTTCTTGCTGATGCATAAGGGCGTGCATTGTCATGAACCAAGACCACCTTTGCCGACAAAATTCCATGTCTCTTGTTTTTAATGGAGCGTCTAAGTCATTGGAGAGTTTCACAATATTCGTCTGCATTTATTGTGTCGCCTCTTGGCATCAACTTTATGTGGAGCAAACGCTTTCGGCCCCAAAAATGGTTCCATCACCTTTCTGGTGTTCAAATTCTGTTTTTATCTTCTCTGTTTTGTGGGTGGTTTGAGTCCACTCCATAAGTTATGTATCTAGACTTATGCGATTTTACGTGCGCCTGGCGCATACTGCATAGCGCATGCGGAGGACCCCTGCTTGTTTTCCGAGAAAAGTGTCTAGTTTCTGAATGGCATGCTGCAAAGCAAGCAGATCCAAAACTTTGGATATTCTTGCGTTTTACCGTGCTGCTTAGAGTTGTTATAACTACACTTGGCTATTAAATTTGCAGTGATGGCATCAGACTCTTGATTCTATTTAGGATTACATAAGTTATAGTGTGCTGTGGAACATAAGTGACAAGTCATATACAAATAAAAACAAACGTAATGACGCGTAGCGCTCATTGGGTGAAAAATACAACATGTCTGTGAAAAGTGTCAAATTAAAAACCTTGGATCGTATTTTTACCAACAATAACACCAGCACCTGCTATAGCATCACGATTAATAATAACATTTGCTCTAAAAAATTTAAATACAGTTTTGTCTTTTACAAATCGACTTAACTGTGCTGCAAGAAGCACATACTAACGCGTATATGAGGACACTGATGCAGCATGCTCCGCAAGCATGCTTCAACTGCATGCGTTAAGTCGCAAGAAGAATCGAAAGTAGAAAATAAAATCGAATAAGAAATCACGTAAGTATAGACATAGCTATTGACTTACAATGCTTGTTTTCTAGAGTCTTGTATGAAACCCAAGTTTCTTCTCCCTTTACAATGTGGTCAAGAAATATGTCACCACTATGATAGGCCTATTGGGTCAAAAATTCAAGGGCTGCTCCCATACTTTTCGTCTTATGAACATCAGTCAAATTCTTATACACCCACCGAACATACATTTTTTTGTAGCCATGGTGCTCCGTCACTATTTCATGTAGGAGCGATGGTGAAATTTGTGGGAAATATTCATGTAAAGTAAAACACCGGTTTTCCTGAATTACGTATGAATTTGCTTTAAACTCATCTTTAACGACTGATGGCCTTCCATTCCGATCTTCGTCGTGCACACTGGTTCCTTGGTTAAACTTTATGCTTACCATTTTCTCACTGAAGCCCCGTTCATTGCACTACCACCATACACATTATTTATTTGCCTATAAATTTCAATAAGCCGAACATTTTGAGCATTCAGAAAATGAACAACACTACTCACTTCACATTTGGCGGGTTTTCGATGGGCGATGCCATTTTGAAAGGTTACAGAACAACGACGCATAACTGACGCGTATGCGATCGAAGTGGTGGAGTATCGGAGCCGGCCATAGTGCTCATACGTCCTTTACTTTGTGGGCAACCCTTTGTCGTTGTAGTATTTTATCGTGTATTTTTATCGTGGTACTATAAAAATTTGTATGAATATTTTTTTGATAACACCAACCATTATTTAAAGGGGTGAAAGAAAATAGGAATTGAAAGTAAAAAAATCTTAACTCCTTTAGTTAGCACTTTATTGAATTTGTTAATAGTTTTTGTAAACCTTCGAAATATTAGGCCTAAGTTATATAAAACTTTTGTATGTCAAGCAGTTTTTGATACGACCAACCCTTACTCAAGGGGTGACCAAAATGATGAAAACCTACTGTTTATTTGTTTCCGATCACGCCTTGCACTGCTAGTGGTTCAGCATGTTAAATCACTTTTACTGGCAAGGAAATAATCTTTAGTTTGTTACTGTTTCCACATTTTTTGGTTTAGCGATCTAGGAGGGTCAATGAATGTATAATTTTTAGTGTAACTTTGGTTTTAGGTTCAACCAGGAAATGATGCATTGGCCAGCTTCCGTGCTCAGTGGCAGAAGGAATTGGAATCTTCGCCAAACTTTAAACAACCGTTTTCTGCATCTAAAACCTCCTTGAAGAATGACCAAGATGAAGAAGAAACAATCGAAAATCGGGTAACTATTTATGAATTCATTATGAAAAAGGAATTATTATTATTTTAGCTTTTAATTCTACTTCCGCAGTTCAAAAATATTAACGAATAAATAGTTCTACCAAAAAGAACAAACTCTATTTTTTTCAATCATTTGTAAAACACAAGTTGAACAGTTTTGACTTACTAAAATCAGTTCTGGCAATATGCAAAAACATTTCTAAAGCAAAACATTAGAAATTGACAGACAATGAGAACTTGCAGATACAATAAATAGCATATAATAATTTTCTGCCATTTGCTAACAACACTATTGTAGTATCGCATAAAATTTGAAAAAATAAACACTATAATCCTTGGCTTAAAAGAGTTAGCCCTTTATAAAATTGTACATCAGCGGCACAAATAATTTTATTTGAAAATTACTTATATAAATTAACTGCGTCTTATTCAAAGTAATAACTGTTTCAGGCAAAGGACTTGTTCTTAAAGGGTATAGAACACGAACAAAGTGGGAAACTTTATGAAGCAATTCAGTTCTATCGCCGAGCTGTACAACTTGTGCCGGACATTGAGTTTAAACTGTACGAAAGCACCACCCAGCGGCAACATATAGAAGTTCCTAAAAGTAGGTTTAAAACTGTAATAACTTTGTAGTCGGTTGACCACTGTAAAGTTAAACTAACTGTATAAATTATATTTGTTTATAAGTTTTTAGTAAATTCTATACGGACAGAAACTGGATGACCGCATGCTTATCAAGCGGGGCAAATAGTCTCTACCTCAGTCAATATTTGTTTGTAGCTAATCATATACTCTGACTTCCGATTTGTCAATTTCTTGGTTATGAAGTGTTTGTTTTTTTCTCCCACGCTAACTGAAATGGGTATAAGATTGAACTATAAATTCTGGCACCTAAACAGGTAAATTAACCAGATGTAAGTTTATGTCTCTATATGACGAGCCCCAAAGTTGGCTGCACCAATTTATAAGATGCTCAGCTTACAAATAAAAAATATATCAAATATATAAACTTGATTTGATTTGATGCAGTTGGATTGCAAGACTCTACTTTTAGTTTTATTCTCTCTCGGGTAGTGAATTCAATGACCTGATTGATATATGGTGAAAAGGATCAGATTAGGCCAAACAAAATAAAATATTATTTATTAATATTATTTATTTATTAGGCCTTTGACATTTATTAATATCATAAAATATACGACAAAGAAAAATAAATTCAAATACATACAAATTATAGATTATAAATTTAAAGAGAGCTGGTGATTTATAAAAAAAAAAGAATTTTAAGTGCACTGTACTTACGAAAAGCAGACCACAAACTTATTAATTTAAAAAAAAGAAAACCCCACTCGCACGCGCAAAAACTTTCGTAGCCTAGTTCATTGTCGTGTCCGATTTACTGTCACATTAATTTAAGCGATCACACTATACACCATTTGACGATGAGATACTACTTTGTACTTGTAGATTAGCAATAATAAATGTTACATGATTAAACTGTTAATGCACAACGCATAACGCGCAACACTTCAAGCGACGTTCACTGCTTGGTTTCTCGTTGATAAGTCTTTTTTCGTCCTTCTCCCACGCTACATTCGGCCGGTGTCTCTTTCCTCTCCACCAATCAGAAAACGTCTGATGACACACAGATGTTAAATTTCGTCAGATACGTTGGTTGCTTACCAAAGCAATCCCTGTGGATCTTGCGTGTGAAATCGCACGTAGACTGTTTCTCCAGGAATTGGCTTGCAGGTGTTCGCTTAATTCGTCTAGACTTTTGGACTTTGCTTTTCTAACTGCGTCTTGAAACTCGTATAATTTCCGCATCTTGGCGTTAGTACATAGACTGTCCATTTTCTCAAACCCTACATTTAAATTTAATATAATTGATTTTAATAATTGTCTGCCTTTTATTTTTATTCTACTGAAATGTGCTTTAAAATTGTCTGCCCTTTTATATTTATTTCCTTTACGTTAAAATCCTTCTAATTATTAAGCTCTCTTTCTAAAAAAAACATTTGTAATATAAATTAAGATAAATTCAAAAATAAAAATGTTCTCTTTCTAAAATTGACTTATGGTCCTATTCTATATTATTTTATACTTTGGGAAGTTGGAGATCTTACACAGACCATGAAACGGTTCTCGTATGGAGGGATTGCCAGTGGATGAGGGTGTTGGTGGGAATGAGGACACAAGTCCCTACTGAAAATATAAACCGGTTCCCGTTTTGAGCTTAGTAGGTCGTAACTGGAATAATTAGTACAATATTTGTTTTTAGGCCTACACAGTAAATTTGTCACAGCCACGAATATGTAATGAGGTGCACATGCCTGTAAAATAGTTGTATAAATTAATGTAAAGACAATGATGTTTTTGTTAGGTAGGAATCGGACTTTCATAGCACCAGCACTGAGCAGCTGCTCAAGGCTATGCATTTGCTCAGTAGTGCCGGTGTACCATATACAGTCGTGGTCATAGAAATTGCATCACCTATGTATGATTCTTATCTTTTTGATCCTAAATGTGTAAACAAATCCTAAATAAATGTATTGCAAAGTCTAAGAATAAAGATGAGCTGAAACAGGCAATCGAAAAAATGTGGAATAAGGAGATGAGTGACAAAATCATAAAAAATTTGATCGACTCGATGCCAAACAGGATCGCCTCAGTTATCACGGCTAATGACGGTTCGACAAAATATTAGTTTTTATATGAATATTTCAATAAATATATTTGTAATGTTTTTATACAATTTTTCCAAATAAATTCATATGAGTATGTAAAAAACAATTTTTTATTAAATCCCTCGTTAACACTAAAAAATTTATTTATAATTTTATGAATACTATTTATTTTTTATTTCGGTTTTAATCATTTTTCACAGCTCATAACAGACCCTTTTCCTTTGCAAAACATTTAAAAATTATCAAAAGGTAAGAACTACATTGGTTTAATGAGATCCTTCATTATTTTTAAGTGATGCAATTTCAATGACCACGACTGTATAAGTTGCCTATAAAAAGCTACTAATTGTAAAAAATATATATATTTTTAATTTAGATAAACATAAAATTGTTTATTTTCATATAGTAGGCCTATAATAACTCAAATTAACAAAATCAAATTTATGATCTGTGGTAAAAATCTACCAACTGGTCGTTTGCTAAAATACTGGTTTCTGTCTTTTTGGTAGGTTTGGTCTGTGCTAGTGAATTTGCCGTTTGGTAGCTAATATTTTAATCCCAGTTTATTAAAATAGCTTCACATGTTGCGACAATTGTATCAATTTGTATGTCTTTCTTAGTTGAAGATGAAGAGGAATGTATCGAAGAGATTTCAAATTCTGATGACGAAGAAGAATTTGATGCCGAACAAACTGATTTACTCTCTCACCTGCAAAAGATAGTTAACAAGAATGGTTGCGTCTTTATTCCTCGGTTGGATCAAATAGTAAGCAACTTTTATACATTAATGGTCTCGGATTTCTTTCACATAAAATTTCAATCTTATTCTTACATTCCTTATTTTAACACTATCAATGCCATGCTTCTGTCTATGCCATTCATTATCGATTATTAAAGCTCTCTCTCTCATAAAAAAAAATATAAAGTAAACCAAAACAAGATGCTCTCTTTAACTAAAATTGGCTTATGGTCCTATTCTGATTTGGTAATTTTACTTTGTAAAGTTGAGGATGTTATAAAAGGGTTGAGATACTGTTAACCTTTTGCGCTCCACTGTCGGTCTCATTCCGACAAACGTTTTAATATGATTTCTATGTTCTAAACAAGTGTAGAATCTGTGGTTTTCGGTCTAATGAGACTTCAATGTTGTTAAAACAGTTTAGAAACCAGTGACAGATTATATTGGCTGTGGAATGTATTTTATATCTCTCTGAAGTTGAGCAGCTGTTTGCCCGTCATGATCGAGAAATGCAAGTAGCATCGTCTGTTATCTTGCAACTTTTCTTTACGCTTTTTCAAATGGTATTTATTTTTATTGTACGTTATTATTTTGCAGTTTTGTAAAGCTCTTTTGTGTAAATTTTGTTTGTGTAAATAATATAATAATCTTGTTTTTGTTTTATTTTGTGTTGAGAAGTGGCAACTTTTTAAACTGTATGTACCATTATTTCACAAAAATGTTATTGTTAATATACATTTTTAAATAAATATAAATACAATTGACATATTTAAACAGAAATATTTACTGTAAAAAGTATTTTCCAAGCTCTTATCATTTTCATTACTACGTTTAAATTAATAAAAAAAAAAAAACATGTTTTACTTGTTTGACCTAATATATTCAAAATAGGCCTACTCAATAAAAAAATTTTATTAAACCTCAAGACAATTTTTTAATTATTTATTATATCCATACTTATTTGTGGTAGCCTAACTGGATTGTTTATAAACATATATATTTTTACCTTTACGATCTGTCTAACAATCCTGATTTTTCGTCGTCTTTAAATGACGGCCGTTTCGACTATTTTTTCAGTCATTTGAAAAATGACATTATATATGTTTGTAATGTACATTAAGTGTCATGTGTGTATAAATATTTTAAATGTTTTTATTTGTGACAAAGTTCCCAGTGTGCGAACAGCTGAAATTTGAAAATGACTGAAAAAATAGTCGAAACGGCCGTCATTTAAAGACGACGAAAAATCAGGATTGTTAGACAGATTGTAAAGGTAAATATATATATTTATTATAGTCACATTTAGTGTAATAAAGTATTTTAAAAGCTCTAAACTTTATTATAGCCTACTTATTTTTAATTTCATTACAAAACAAAATAATTGATTTTTCTGACCGATTATATTCAAAATAGCTACTCAATGAAAAATTTGTTATTTAATCTTTCAACAATTTTTTCCTTATTCTCTGGTTTATTTCGAACAAAATGATATATAATAAGTTTTGTTTACTATTTGTAGTATGTTATGGCGAATTTACAAAAATAATTAGCTACAAAAAGTAATATTTTAATTGGATCTGGTGGAGCAGCCAAGTGTCAAATAAATAGAGTGCAAAAAGTTAACTGTGTATTGTAGTTCCATAATGTATTATGGAACAAACATTTAATTGGGTTAGAAATGGTTGTAGAAATTCTGTTTTTTCTCTACTGGAAAGATTTTAAATCTACTTTTTCATAAAGTACTTTCTACAGTAATTTTTTCAAAGAAAACCCCAAACCCATAATATTTAGATTTATTCAAGCCAGCAGACTATAGCTTCAGCATTTACGAGGCAGCTTAACCTTTAAACTTATTATTTAAAGACCGCAACGCATACCCAGAAGTTTGTTGAAAGAAGGCGGAGGTAAAGGAAATAGTGGGCTGAGCTGGAAACAAATTCTACTAAAATATTTTGTAAACATATGCAGCTATTTAGAGCTCCCATGAGAAGTATTATTTGGCTAGAGGGAGTGTACTAAAAAGTACTTAAAATTTGAACTTACTTAATATTCGTTTTAGCACTAATCTTCTCATTGGTTACTTTTGTAGTGACCCTGACTTAGATATTTCATTCCTATTCCATGTTGGAATCTGACCAATAGTAATGGTGTTTTCTGTAACATAATCCAGTGAAACTTCGATCGTATGCTCCCCAAAATTTACATTTTACTTCAATTTTACAATTTTTTGTTCTATGTGTTATTGGTTCTTGCAATTTGCCACGTAATTGCTAGTTTACTTATAAACAAAGTTTTACTGTAACATTTGAGTTTATAAATAATTATGAAATAGAGAAAATTGTAAGTTTGATATTTGTCGTATATATGACATAGCCTAGTATGTTTTAGGGAACACATATATCCGCACTGCCGGTGGAAATCGTCTTGTACATCCTACGATGGGTCGTTTCATCCGACTTAGATCTACGATCGTTAGAAGTTTGTTCTCGCGTTTGTAGGGGCTTATACATCTGCAGTAGAGACCCTGAGATATGGAGGCTTTCCTGCATAAAGTATGTATGATGCTTGATTAAGTTACGTTATCATTTACTTTTAATATAATTGTTTTAATTAAAATGTGCTTTTATTTGAATGTGATAAATATGATCAAATTATGTTTTTTTTTTCTTTTTTGAGGTAGATGCGTTTCTTGCTGGTTGGTAAGAGATTGAAGACTAATATAATATATCATATTTACACTAAGGTACTTGGTAGAACTCCATTTTAATAAAAAAAACAAATACACAATTCCGTACTAAAAATTTACTATTTAACCCTACACAAGCCCTGGTTATAGCTAAAATTGGCAAGCCGGTTTTTAGTGTTTTGCAAGCATATTTTTAAAAAATTGTCAAAATTAGTAATTCTATCCCAATCCAAAAGTGTTCTATACCTTTTTTGTAGATAAAAGGTTCAAAGAATTCATATCTGCAATTAAAAAGTTTATTGATGTAAAATTGTAAAAGTTATTAGCTCTAGAAACAAAAAATGTTCAGTTAAGGAAGGTAAAAGTTCAACTTTAGGCCTACATAACAAGTATTAAACATTTGTTATTATTTATTTTATAAGCATAAAAAAGTTTTGTGATTTAGTTCTAAATAGAACTGTATAAAAACATTTATCAATTCCAAATTTCTTATTTTGAAATCACCAGTTTTTATGTTCCAACTACTCGACTGCTAACAAAACTAAGCCTAGTTTGAAATGTAATTTACTAATAAATGCTTTGCTCAAAAATGAAATATTATTACAACAAAGTGTAGAGAATAAATCAAAGAAAAGAAGTGTATACTTGTCTTTTCTTAGTTCACAAAAGTGTTTCAGTTATCTTTATTTGAATAACAAAATGACATCAATCTAATAAAACTTCGCCGGTCGATATAGGACCGGCAGGAAGGGACATTTGATAACGTGGGAGCGACAGGCGCCGGACGGTCTCACCAGTATGCCCTATATCAAAGACCACTTGTTACAAATTGATAGGGTGTATATTAAAAGACATATATTAGTTATATTCAGTATTAGAGTTAGTATGTTTAGTGTAAAGATATTACTTTGCGTAAGACAGATGGAGGTAAACAAGGAAGCATAATAAGGAAGGACGGGCTTGGCGGAAAATTAAAAATTGTGTTTGTTTTCCATTAATATAATATAACTTGTAAAACACTTTAAAAGAAGCACAAGTACTTAGAGCTGGTGTTGCATATTATTATTACTGTTCCAAAAAGCTACAGATTTTAAAATTACTGGTACCCTTTTTGATTTTTTTAGGATCTGGGGAGTAAACTGTGGAGGACTTTCAAAGTTTAGCTCTTGGAGGGAAATGTTTATTTTGCGACCGAGGCTGCATTTCAACGGCTGTTATATTAGCAAGACGACCTATGTGAGACACGGAGAGAATAATTTCCAAGATCAGTTTTATCGTCCTTGGCATTTAGTTGAATATTATCGATATTTGAGGTAAAGGTAATTTTTACATTGATATTTTATTAAATTTAAATTGAGCTAATTATGAGAGGTGAAAATTGGTGTTAACTTTTCCTATAAAAATCTTAATACAGTAGACTTCCGATAATCCGCATGTTCAGGACTTTTCCGATACCGGATCGATGAATCGTAATTCATACAGTGAATACAGTTGCAACATGATATTAGAAAGCAAATATCTTTTACCAGTAACATAAGGATAAACGTTTCAACTTAAAATAATACTGTGCAGAATGAAACAAAACTTATTTTTCATTGTACACATTACATACACTATGTACAACTACAGCAACACATTGACATAACTGCAGAAGGTCTACAATGAACTTGTAATTGAAATACAGTTTATTAGGAATTTAGTTAAGTCCTACAGTAATTCGTGAACTTACAGGTCTCATTTAAAAAAATCTCTAATGTCCTTTTGTTTTCTAGAATCATTTTTCTTTTTTAAAAAGTTATTTCTCACAATCAATGATTCCTGAACAGTTATAACATGAGTTTGCTTCAGCAAAAGTTATAAACTTATTTAATGTGTCTGCCTCTTCAACACAGCTGATCCGTTTCTTTTCTTCTATTCCTTCATTGTCTGACTCCAAGGCTCTTCACGGGTTGAGCTCCCCAAACGCTTCCAAGTACACGCTAGCACTCTAGGCCTACTGCATTGCCGAACCACAACTTACGTACAAGCATGTTCCACCCGTAATATCGTAAAACAAATTATTATGTAGGCTATATATCCATGATGGTGCCGGACCATTAGGCGTTCCGGACTATTGGAAGTCTATTTTAATTAAATCAAATCGATTAGTGGTATAAATGATGTAGGTAATACATAAATTTAAAATAAAAATTATTTTTTTCAAGCGATTATGATTTTTTTTTTTTATTCTTTTTATTAATTAAAAATATCATGTTTAAAGAAAATTTGAATCAAAATAGATTATTTACTTCTGTTACAAAACCCCTTTTAATAGATGGTTAAATTTAGCTTTGGGGTTCTTTTTTAAAAAAAAGAGGAAGTGTAGCTGAAAATAGTTATTTTTTAAAAACTTCCTATATACTAAAAGTCAAGATTCAAATTTGTCTTATGCATGCCGTACATCAATTGCTTAATTTCTTCTCAAAGAGAAACCCCATTCTTTGCCATCTTTTATATAAAATAATTTTATGTCTCTTTAGAGACACCACTAATTTGTACTTACACAGTACAGTAGAGCGTCGATTATCCGAACTAATTCAATTCACTGTGTAATCGCCAGTGACTGGCGGCAGCGGGCCGCTGTTCCGTTGAGCACACTCTACAACTCGGCTGACTATGCGAGTCAAAAACTTTAAATTTGGAATTATGTGCAGCATTGTGTACTTATTTGTTTTCATTATACTACATCAAAAACAGCTGTTTTCTATACCTGTTCGTAGGCTCGTAAGTCCTTATTTTCCGTGCACTATGCTGTAAATTTACCGTGAATTACACTGTATATTTACCGTTCACGAGCTCACTTTACAAATAAGAATACAGTGAACGTTTCAGTTTTATGTAAACAGCTGATTTTACAAGTAAGAATACATATCAGTTTTATGTAAACAGCTGATTGATTTTATGGAAATGTAACAGAAAAATCAAACAAGTTTTAATTGTTTTTTTAATATAAAGATGTTTTGATTAAAAGTTTGTTACTTTTTCGGTGTAGTATAGTGAAAAATATCCTACGTAACTCGTACGGTAAGTTTTTCCAAGCTTGCATGAAAATCCCACACTCGGCTGCGTCTTGTACGGGAACTATCATGCTCACATGGAAAACCCCTATTTACTGGGCTTGTAATGTAATATACTATTATGGTACATTTCGGATGATTGACGTTTTGGATAATCGACGCTCTATTGTATGTCATGAACTTACAAACTCTTAATCATTGCCATAAAAACAAAAGATGATTTGTTTGTCTTAAAAAACAATAAAAACATATTATTATAAACCCCATAACAGAAATTCTAGAAACTGAAAATTTATTAAAACTAAAACTGTTTTATAACTGTGAAAAACATAAAGTTTAGATTTATGCTCATGATTTATCGAATCTGTTGTCAATTATACAGTCCCTTTGAAAATGGTGGATCGAGAATCTACTAGATTATAATATGAAATTCATTGTTACTTAAAATATAACTAAAATATCAAATTTAATAAATATTTAATATCCAGTGTGACTTATTTTACTTACCTTATGAATATATTTTAAGGTTTTTTCCTGACGGACTGGTCCTCATGCTGACAACCCCTGAAGAACCTCTGTCCTGCCTGAGTTTGTTGAAGCACAGACATAACCGACATCCAGCTGTTCTTGTCGGACATTATAGACTCCATGCCGACTGCGTTACACTAGCTCTACAAAGACAGGATCCGAATATTTCAAAGTTCCGTTCCCGTAGAAACAACTACAACCAAGAACAGACTTTTCATTTGGTACGTAGAACTACACAGTACGCCTACTGTATTGTAACTGAAATTTAAATTATAGTTAAATTAACCTAACTTTTAATCATTTTATCTGGAAAATAGTGTAAAACAATTAAAGGTGTGCAAGATCTCGAAACTCTCGACTAGGAACAAGAAATAACTCAATATCGTCTCGATCTCGTTGTCAAGAATAAGATTCATTTCTCGCCTATATTTTTCTCGATTCTGCCATAAATTTCTCGTTACATTTTAAAAATCTCGAGTTTTACTTTAGGTCTTTTTATAAAACTTAAAATGTTACATTAGAATGAAAAAAAGATAAACAAAAAATTTCCAAACATCTCAACACAAGGAAGTGATTAGGATATCGCAATATCTTATTTAAATTACTTGATACTGACGAGAAATAACTTAGCATAGTAGAGATTTAGTTTTATATAATCTTGGTTTTTAGTAAAATAAATAATGGCGGTTAATTACTTAACTAAAAATAAATATAATTATATAAAAATTAATATTTTGCATATGTAGTGTAAAGCATATTAACATATTAATCAATAGTCTAAACTGTTAAAGTACATATTATCTATGAGATACATTATATTTGTAATAGCTTTCATAAAATTAGTAATAATAGCAAATCAAAAGAAAGTTAACTTATTAATAATTAACTTATCCCATATATACATTATATTCCTTTCAATGATGTAAAAAGCTATATATTATGATACTTCTCACTCTCAACTTGAGATTAAAATTTTGGTTCATTCTCGTTACAAAAACATTAATCTCGTTATTTCTCGATCTCGATAAATTGTATTTAATAAATTCTTGTTTCTCGCTCGTTCCTAAACCTCAGCTCTCGTCTTTTTCTCGATCTCGATAATTTTTATTAAACAACATCTCGTTCTCGTCTCGAATTCAAAAAGTCAATCTCGCACACCCCTAAAAACAATAGATAAAGTTTTATAGATTTATTAATTAAATTTAAATTAAAACAAACCAAATTCAGTATCTGTTACGTAAAATGGCTAAGCAAAATATAAATATGTTTTGTGGGAGGGATGAACCTGATGCTTTAATAATACATTTTCAACTTTGGAAATTTAGATAGATTTAATCTCAAATCTACTCGGTTAGCAATGACCAATCCGTTTCTATTTTTATTGTTAGGAGATTGGCAACTGCGCTGAAACCCCTTTCCACTAGTTATGAGAATGGAAAAGCGATTGTAAACTTTCCGTGAAATATGTAGATCTCTTTGGTATTCTAGGCACGTTATGAATTACCTTTTGCCATTGTCTTTGCTTGTGGAACTGTATACTGTACATCTGTAAGAGTTTGTGTTAGTTGTTCTAATTTAGTGAATCAAAGTGAAATAAGTTTATAACATAAGATTATCTATCTGGTTATATATATATATATGGCAATTTATCTATCTTTGCTAACTATGAGTACAAAACTAAAATTTTTTTAAAAGTAATGTATTTACTTTTCTCCCAATATGACATTGATTCACTTTAACTTTGAATCACTTTAATTTGTATGTGCCTAGCTACGGCTTATTTTTTGAAAACATTTTCTTAATACATTCCATTTCAAAACTTCGGAAACAAATGAACGTATTTACCTCTCACATTCGTGTTTATTGATTGACGAATTGTACAAGTCAGTGCTAGTACGCTGTTTTCCTGCGCTGTCTTTGCAAAACTCTTGATACAAGAATTTCTACTGCGCGTATGCTGGTAAAATTATGTGCAAGTTTTTACAAGTTCAAAGTGACCACAAAGCGAATAGCCTTACACAAATATACTAATTTAATTAATATGTAATTGGGTGTAGCGGAATAAAATCCCCTATTTTGCTACTGATATTGTAAGTGCGAAAATAAGTTTGTATACAAGACCGTAGTGTATTGTCAGTCGGTTTGCTAGGTTTACAGGTAAAAACTAAGCAACAAATCTATCTGTATAAATAAATATTGATGCTTGACATGTGAGAAGACGTACTTGATAGAATAAACTTTGAACACAAAATCTCACAACTACAATAGAGCCATGGTTATCTGAGCCCCGACTAACAGAATTCGGGTTTAACCGAGATAGTAAAAACAAAACGAAAAAAGTTCGGAAGTTCGGTTTGAAGTAGACGCATGTGTTAAAGTAACTGTGCAAAGTGAAATAGCGGCAAATCTACTGTACTGTACTGTACTTTAGTCACATAATTTTTTGTCAAAAATGGTTCCGGTAAATAAAACGCACAGTTTTTAATTCTTACTAAACAATACAGTAATTCCTATGCTTTGCTAATTATCAATAGGATTAGGATTTTTTACGTTTTAAGGTATTTTGACCGGAATAAGAGAATAATTCAAGTTAAAAATATATTTTCTAAATAAATAACATAATTTATTTATTTAGAAGTAAATAAACAAATGGCTTGAATAATATTAATCGGGTAATCGGATACACTTACAAAGTAGCGTAGTAAGAGTAGACAGACATCTGTGATTATTATTTACACGATGGTGATGTCAACATTCCTTATCTTGGCTTTTCTTGCACCTGCTTCCTGCAAGAACTTCTGTTGTGTCTAACTTTACTCTACCCAGCTTACCCCTCTCACATGTCTTCTTTAGTTTTTGTGAATACAGAAGTTTGATCCAGTATCAGGTAAACCCTCGCTCTGGTCTCGGAAGACTCTTGTCGATTCTGCTCCCTCGGAACTGAATCGGCTCAACACCTGCTGTGCGAGTGCGAGGCGATTTACGGCTCTTGGAACTGCTTTTATTAGCCCGGAAGAGGTCCGTGGTGTTGATCCTGGGACCCTTATTGGTTTCGTAAGAGACCTGAAAGGGATCTGGGATGATCACTAGAAAGGGAAATATAGGGTGTATCAAAAAGAACTTTACAACTTTGAAAGTTCTTACAACTTTATTCATACGACTTACAGACTTAATTTTGGTGTCATATTGAAGGAAAGTAGATCAAGTTTTGACTCATGTGGTATGCTAGTATAGAATCGCGGCACCACAAGCGCTAGCGGCAGTTGCAGCAAATTTACTGGTTCCGAGCGTCCTCGCTTTGTGTTTTGGATTAAAGAGTCGAAGTCTGCGACAACTGTGCAATATATTTTCGTACAGAATATGGTAAATATCCTCCCAGTAGGCTATCACCGGTATAATTTACTTAGAAATGCTGGAAAACTTTTTAATCACACAGATTGACAAGGATGACCAAAAACACTATTTACACTTTATGCAAGATGGCACACTGCTGCACTACCTCTCGGAAGCCCGGGATTTCCTAAATGTAGCTTGTAAATGGATGGGCCTAGGTGCGATAATTACATGGCCCTTACCGGCTCTACCCCAGCTTAGAAGTAGGATCTACTTCGTAATTGAACAAGTCACACCTGACATGCTGCAGCGGGTTTGGCAAGAAATCAACCTCAGATGGGATACGTACCGTATCACCAATGGAAGCCACATTGAACCTCTTTAGGTATAAGGTGAAAAACTTGATGTATTTTGCTACAAACTGACACCAAAACCATGTCTCTAAGTTAAATGATTAACTCAATATGAGTTTCCAAAGTTGTAAAGTCCTTTTTGATACACCCTGTACATACCACAATAGATCTATACGGGTCGCAGTGGTGAGGAGACTTAGTATTCCTCTATCCCAAAAAAAAAAAAACCCTCGCTCTTAACGTCACTTGTGTCATACTCCTACTGCATATTGTTTGTTTAGTTTTCAAACGAGCGAGTTCGTTAAACAGAAAACACTAATGGACTTCTTCAAAAAATATCTTTTTACTGGAACATGTACTGTGGTCTATGTATGTCTTTTATCATTTTGTATGTATTTTATTTTCATTTGGACGTTAGTTTGTCATTTGATAATACAGTAGATGCCTTTTTTCACATCTTTGACAATGTTTACATTTGTTTCACCAGTTTACTGTACGTTTCTCTCTCGATTTTTGACAGAGTTTGTGTTATCCGTCCACATTACCTTGGATAACTGCGGCTCCACTGTACATCGTTTACTAACTCAAATGTGTTTCAACGACAAAGTCACCATCTTCAGTGATGCACGAGCTACAATAGTCGCACAATAGTTATTATTGTAACTCAGTTATAGTTATTATAATTATACAGTTATAGTTTGACTATTGTAGCTCGTGCATCACTGCAGATGGCGACTTTGTCGTTGAAACGCACTTGAGTTAATAAAGGTAGTTGTGAGATTTTGTGGTCAAAGTTTATTCTATCAAATCTATCTATGTACATGGATTATTCCATTAATGGAAAGCCAAAATTAAAGTCAAGGTTGCTTAAATAAGATCCAGTGTCATGGACCCCCATTTTCATCTCATAAACCAACCCCTAATTTTTTTGTTCGCTGACATGGACCCCTTAACAGGTTGTCATCGACCCCTGGGGGTCAATACAGACCACATTGGGTATCAAGGATCTAGAAAAAATCTAGATGATTGATATCCCCAATCATAACTTCTTCAGTTTTCAACTGTACCATTTGAAACTATGATTTTTAATTATTACTTGCAGGAGTTTCAAATCCTGAGTTACCGATCTCGTACTCATGCACAACTTATATGGCGTGGATATTCTGTGTTCACCAAAAGGCAGTCTGGACAGGAGACTTCGACTACGTTTGAATTGGCAGCTGCCAAGTTTCCACCGCTCTGGTTCTCAAGGGTTAAAAGTTACACATCTGAAGCTGATACACCTCTCATGTAGATATACCTAGTAATATATTAGTTTTTGGTTTTGTATAGATCATTGTGTTTTGTTGTTCTAAATATCATATAAAAATATATTATTTAATAATTTTTATTTGAAAAGTAATTTGTTCTTAAAGTGTATACTTTCTTATACAACAAATAAATAGTGTAATTAAAAAATTTACGATTTATTTAATTCACTATCATGTGAAAGTGAAGCTAGGAGATTTTTTCTCCCTCTATTGTTACTACATTAGACTGTAAAGAAATTACTATTCAGCGTTACGATTTAAGGCCTAAGTTTAGATTTTGAACACTAAATGCTTTTTTTCTTCATGTTATACGGTACACATACCTAATAAGAAAAGCATCCATGAATGCTGTTTGTAAATGCCAAATTTACAGTCATATGATTTATTTTGTCAAATCTTTTATTTGTGAAGTTATTTCCATAAATGTATCCATTGCCGTAGAGCAAACATTAAATACGAGATTGTAACGTATGTTCCAAGTCTAAAAGTATTCATAAAACTTATTTAAAATTTCAAGAAGAACTGTTTTAAAATGAAGAAATAATTTACATTTTGTTTAGACTTTTTAGAAAATTTTGGATTTAATCGACTTAAATTTTTACTCTGCCAAAATTTGTGCGTTGCTTAATCTTAAGTAAGGAGTAAAATTAAATATTCATTGGTGATGTTAAGATTACAAAATTGTTACCATTTTTATCATTTTACAGTTATACACCATTTTTTTTACAAAATCCATACTAATATTACAAAGAGGTAAAATTTATTTGTGTTTTTGTTTGTTTGTATGTAGAGGATAATATCTGGAACAGGTTTAAAAAATAGTTTTACTAATAAAAAGCTTCACTATCCCTGAGTAACATAGACTATAATTCATTTTGACAAGAACATTTTTATTTCAATATTTGTAAATTTAGTTGGAAAAAATTCTTAGGTTAGGCCTAGCCTGATGAATTACCATAACAACCAATTGAATAAAATAACAGATAAACAGCTGTTTGCTCTAATATTTCCATTAGCACCTGATTTCACACTTTGAAGCAACTTTTTGTGTATTTCTAACTTTTAGGTTATTTTTTTATTAAAGTGTAGACCTGAGCCTTGCTAGTTCTTTCAACCTGTATTATAACTGCTGTTATAAAATATACGAAATAATTTGATTTGAACATTTTAACATTATTTACCATCTTAGCTTTGGGGTTATTATTAATCCTACATCTTCATTATAAAGAAAACATAACATAATTATGTGTATAGAAGGTTCCAACGGGAGTTGGCGTGCGGAGGGCGTGATATTAAGGGTTTAGTACTTAATATCTTTGGATGTAGGAAATATATTTTTTTATATATTAGGTATAACATCTTTTACCCATGTAATAAAAAAAAACCAACAGGTTTTTTTCATATATTTTCAACATTTTGTATCTTGGTAGTTGTGCGTAATATATAAAATGTTTGGTTTTTAGCCATTAACTCGGATATCTTTTAAGTTACAGAAATAATTAAAAAAGGAAATTTTTTGTTTTTTTGTAAGTTTCTTGTAAAATTAGCGGTTTTTGAGAAATTTTACATAAAAAATTTTGAACGGATACCATTTTCAAAGTATATGAAAAAGTTTTGGATTTTTCTACATCGCTAAAAGATGTCTACCAAATATGAATCCTAAATTTGCGTTCAATGTATTTCCAATGTCCAAAGATATTAAGCATTTTGTAAAAAAAATGGTGGCTTACAGGAAAATAAAGCATTTCCAAACCTATGTTTATATGAACTTTTTTCTTTATTTTCACTGGTAGTACACGTCCTGAAATTTACTCCTTTTCTTCCTGAATCACCCTGTATATATATGAGTAGCAAATTTAACCCTTAACTAACATCATGCTGGAAAATCACTTAACCAACACCATACGTCTGAGAGACACCCTTTTATATTTTGAGATAAATAAATACAACTTAATAGTATAAATATCATTTAATGATTTTTTGTAAATTTTAAAATGTTTGTCATATAATACAAATTTAAAAAAATAATCGATAATAATTTGATAATCTGTATCCTTAACACTATCGTAAGGATCAGGTTCTGAGGGTTCTTCCATCACGTACACCAAATCCCCAAGAATGTTTTCAAAACTTTCCTTATTTACAGACACTAAATTCACAACTAATCTTCCATGTGACGGACCAGGTATATCAAAGTCATCCATTCTTAGCACAAAATAATAAATGTATGTAATACATGGCATACATCAACAGTAAAGACATTACAATTCAAAGGAGGGAAAATAGTATAACTTAAAACTCAAAAGACATGATACGTTTCGGAGACGGAAAATTATGCCTCTCGAGTAGAAGAAACCAATAGAGAGAGCACTGAATAAGATGGACAAAGATGGAACTTTCAGAGCACAAAGGATACAGTACAACTGGAAGGTAGAGGGATGCGGGGTAAACAAAAATAACGGGTAGGATTAATGTGCAGGTTTTTATTTTGCGTCCATCTCCCAGACGTATGGTGTTAATTAAGGGTTAAAACATAAACCCGACACAGTGTTATTTAAAAATTTAGCTGTAAATATAATAAATCTAACCTCCACGATTAATATAATTTAGTAAAAATATAAGTGTCAGGGGAGTTAATGGATACATCAATCATTAATCATGTTGAAAACAATTAATAAATTTATAATATTCCACGAGTACAAATATTTTTTACATGTACGGTAATAATATTTATTGAAAATGTTTGACATTCATTTTTAAATAAATCTTAAATACTATAGTTCAAATTGCGCTTAAAAATATCTATTATGAATACTAGAACAATGACTGGTTTAAAATGTTTATGAATACCAAATATAAAACATTTAAATGTGTACAAACTCAGTGTAAACTGTATCTAATTATTTATGCAAGACATAATTGTTTTTCGTGTCTGCGTATATAAATTTTAATTTTTGTATATATTATACTTCATACTATTATAATTTGTTGAACTATTTAAGACATTGTTCCAAGGATTAATGTTTTGTTAAATTGCTCACTGTTTGTTAATTATGTAAATTTTGTCAATAATTTTGTCTTAAAATATTGTATTGGTTATTCTTTTGTTGTGGTTTTAAAAGATATAATTTAATCAGTGTCGTTTCAGAGATATGTTGGAGATGTTGATGATTTATAGGTAGATTTAAGTCTTATTACCAATTTTAGTTTTTTTTAATGTAAGCCTACATTCGGGTTTAATTTATATAATATACAGTGTGTAATCAATATGTGTTTTATTTTTTTATACAATATTTGAAATGGAGTCTTGAATACTTAAATACCTACACAACTTGATGTAAGTAATCATTGTTATGTTTCAAAAATCACTATTAAAAATTGTTTTATTTTTAGATTTGGTTATAATTCAGAATCCTCCTATATTTCTTTTCCTTTACAAGGTTTGCAGAAAACGATAATTTTAAAACGATGTTTACATAATTTAAAAACATATGTAAATATTTGTTTTAGAAAATATGTGTAAATACGAAAATTAAAGTTTAAATTATTTCCTTTCCAACGGTTTTTGTTTTATTGTGATTGGATAATTTTTAGTGGGTGAAATATTCAATACAAGTAGAGTTGTCAAAGTTGACCTATTTCAAGTGCCACGCCCCCACGATTGCACTTTTTGAGCAGTCTGACAATACAAGCGTTTTAAAAAGGACTCAACTGTATTTGTATAGGTCGACTTTTTGTGTTTTTACACATTAAATTTTGTTTAATATTATGTGGTATGTATCGTAAAAAGAAGATTTCAGAAAAAAATAATCAATTAAAAACCAAATAAAAAAAAATTTCCAGAGTGCCCTTTAGTACTTGTCTATGTAAATTTATCACAAATTTAGAACTAAGGCCGGCATTAGGCAGGAGCGGTTGCACCGGGCCCCGCTCAAAAAAACAATTTAAGTTTGCCATATGAATTATAAAATATTAATAGAGTTTTTATAAACACAACTGCTTCTATAAGAGCCATCAGTCTATATCAAAGCCCACTAAAGAATACCGTTGCGAGGCGGCCAATAGGATGGGCGCGCAATGTTGTCATATCTACTAGCCTCGAACACTTCTGGTATTTACCGCTCGAGGCTTGATCGCACAGTTTATAGAATTATAAATGCGTTGAGTCAGCCGCAGTCAGTTAGAAGCGTGGGAAGAACGTGACAACGTAGCACTACGGCGATTGGAGCGTTCAAGGTCTCGGTGTACACAAGCCCGTCCCTCAACGGTATTCTTTAGTGGGCTTTGATATAGTGTGATAGTGTAGTGTTTTTAGTTAGTATCAATTATGTTAGAACAATGACAGTAGACAAAAAAAGAAAAGGGCAAACATCGGATAAATTCACTTGCTTCTGATTTTTTGGTATGTTGTTAGGGTTCCTACTAGTAGTTCAAAACCGAGTTTGCAGCTTCGAAAGACTTGTGCTAACTTCGTGCTGCTCAAAAAACCTCAAAATTTTCCCACTGATATCAGTTTTTGGCCCGAAACTCCTAAAAGGGTACTTCCTATGGAAAAAGTCACTCTGTCCTTTTTTGAAGCTGTGAACATTTCCTACAATTTGAGCCCAACCCCAATTTTTTAGGTCCAATAAATCCCTTAAATACAGGACCTCAAAAATTGGATTATTTTTCAAAAAGTATTGGCTTTAATACTCATTCTAAAAGAAAATTTATTGGAGATGAAGTTGTAGAGAAAATATTTTGCTTTTATTTAAGCCCAGAACGAAGTCTGTAGGCCAAACAGGTATCTCGTTATCTTATAAAAACAAAAAATGGGTTAAATCGGGGGAGGGACAGATCGGAGGCTGAGTGAATACATTTAATTGCCATGGATATTGATAGTTATCACACATATTATTAGCAAAAAAAACATATGTACGTACTCATCCAATACACAAATAAACTAACGTAATAATAATAATTAATAACTAACTAAAATGAAATAACGTTGGCCTTACCTATCTTTGGTATGGGTAAGGTACTAAAACCTGTGAAAATGGGATCTTCGATGAAGGCGAAACGGATTGATTTTCCCCCTTTTGTGTGATAACGTCTGAGTTAGGTTAATGGGTTCGGCAGATGTTCCTCTTCTCCCTATTTCCCTATCTCAGGGGGGGTCTCTATCTCTGTCAGCAGTCACCATAAAAGTGCAAAACAAGCAGGTTGTAATTGATCCTTTAATAATTTCCCAGAGGCTTTGCATCACAAAACAGTCTGATGATGACTTAAAGGAGCATTTCAATTACGAGTTGGCTTTCTACCCAATGGCTCTGTTCTGCGAAGAGGGGATGCGCAAAGGCACAAAATCCAGCTTTTACGCAGCTTTCACTCCACTCTCTGAGAACATCCTGATAACAGGTGCCACAACGTTTGTTGTAGTTGATGGAGGCTACTTGCTTCACAAAGTCGTGTGCCACCACGATGAATCGATCAGGGCAATTGTAGCAAACTACATTAGCTACACATTTAACCACTATAGGAGGAATGTGGCAGTTGTTTTTTATGGGTATCCAGAGGATATGGCTGCACACAGCACCAAAGCTGCTGAAAGATTGCGTCGATATGTATCCTCTTCTTGTTGCGATATCATTTTCGAGGAGTCTACTCTCATCAAATTGCCACAAGAGAAACTCCTCTCCAATAAAAAAACAAGCGGCGCCTGATCAAGTTCCTCCGCAGGGGGATGGAAAATCACAGGGGGTTACCACCAAACAAGCATCAGAGGATGCTGACTGCTTAATTGTGCAGACAGCCCTGGATAAGAGAACATCATATGAAAGGGTTATAGTCATTGGAGATGATGTGGATCTACTGGTTCTCCTAAATGAATTGGGCTCAAACATTGACAGCGTGTTCTTCCAGAAAAGTGGCAGGGATGAGGTTGTTGTCAACAGTTCACATCTGCAAGTTTCAATCGAGGCGACTTGCCACTTTGCCCTGGATTTGAAATGTTCCTCCACGCATTTACCGGCTGTGACACCACCTCTGCGCTTTCCTGGCAGGGCAAAATGAAAGCTGTCTTCTACAAAAATGAACATCTTGTGAAAGAGGCCAAGAAATTCCTGCAGCCTGATGCCACCCACGAAAAAATAGAGTCAACTGGGAGAAAGTGCCTGGTAGCCCTTTATGGAGGTGATTCTGAAGATGACCTCCACACCCTCTGATACGATTTATTCGTAAGAAATGCTGCCAACGCGAAGGTCCATCTGGCTCGTCTGCCTCCAACCAAAGAAGCTGCTGCTCAACACAGCTATCGCACGTACCACCAGGTGCAAAAGTGTTTGGGGGTTGATAGGGACCCATCCAACTGGGGCTGGAGTAGGAGCGACAAGGGTCTTTTTCCCTTACCAAACACTACACACCCTGCCCCACAAAGTCTCCTTAACTTCCTGTTTTGCAAATGCCGCAAGGAATGCGCGGGAAGAACTTGTTCATGCCAACTTTGTACAAGTTCTATCGAGACAAGACTTGCATGAACATCGTTTACGACGACACTGATGACGAGGCAGACCTAGACAGCCCCATACTACCTATCACCTTCTCATCCCAAGGATCAGCACCACACGAGGACGAACCTGGGCCTTAAAAAACATTCCGGTTTTGATCAAGATGAAGTTGCGCGTCAAAGATAGGTAAGGTCAGCGTTATTTTATTTTGTTATTAATTATTATTACGTTAATTTATTTGTGTATTGGATGAGTACTTACATATGTTTTTTTTACTAATAATATGTGTAATAACTATGAATATCCATGGCAATTAAATGTATTCACTCAGGCTCCGATCTCTCCCTCCCCCGATTTAACCCATTTTTGTTTTTTTAAGATAACGAGATACTTGTTTGGCCTACAGACTTCGTTCTGGGCTTAAATGAAAGCAAAATATTTTCTCTACAACTTCATCT
>JAGFPH010002297.1:119348-132726 GCA_018207615.1 Philaenus spumarius | reverse complement strand
TTACGTATAGGCTTATCCACAACTAAAAAAATCTACTTTAATCCAATTTTTACAAAAGCAAAACTGTGGATACATCTAGTTGAAAATATTTGGCAAAAGATTGAATTCGAAAAATTCTGGTAACAAATATTGTAGCAAGCAAATTGCCATTTTATCACAATTGTGGAGAGAAATGTTCAGGCCAAGAATAATATTTCTCTGCTAATGTGACTTAGAATAATTCCATTTACATTAATAAAGTTTCAGCTAAATTTAAACCCAGCTTCTCACATTTGCTCATAGATGTCACCAACTAGCAAGGAAACTTTTGTTTGTAAACATTTTTGAGCGACACAATGAATACTTCTTGAGAAACCTGAACGGTGTGTGCTGAACCCTATGGGACAAATACTGAACTATGATGGTTAATTGCAAAACAATTTTTGTTTGAATGGATTAAATTTAAAATGTTCACCTGACAAGAGAATAATAATATACATCAAGAAACTTTTGTTTTAGGGACAACAAAATGTTGAATTTTATTCTGTAAATATTATTATAAATAAAGCAATAAAATAAAGTGTTAAATTCTAATTACGTATTAAATACTAGATACAAAAGTTTTGAACTGACAAATATAGGGAATTCATTATAAATTAGGTACATTAGATAAGGCAAAATTAGTTTAATCAAGGTTTAGTTCATTTTTTTTTTTTTAAATTTCCATCACACAATATGAATAGTATTTAAAAATTGTTATTTGCAAGAAAAAATATAAAATTTGGTTATTTAAACTTCAAAAGTTATGAAATACTACATGGATTACCAAGGTGTAAAGTTCTTTATGTTTTTACACTTGACCCAACTTGAAAACAGTTGGTCTGAGGAGGGTAGGACTTCATTTCTTTACATTTCAGACCATTTGGAGGCAATACCCAAAATTAATCAATTTATGTCCCATATATATATATATATATTTATTCCCGGATTGATAAGTGGTAGTAAATATGCTTTAAAACTGCTGATTGTTTGGTGAAAGGGTCCTAGTATAATTCTTCTGATACACTTTTTTGTTGTTTTTTGATCCGATTCAAAATGGTGGAGTTAGACCGTTTAATCGTTTTTGGGTAGGGACTTGAGTAGTATATAAGTATATATTTTATTCCCACCTTGATAAGTAGAGTAAATGTGCTTCAAAACTGCTGAATTTTTGGTAAAAGGGTGCATGTTGGATTTCCCAGATATGGATTTTTTATTTTTCGATTCGACCCAAAATGGTAGCCTATTTGATTAAACCCAAAATAGCAAAGTTAAAGCTAGGAAATTGCATGATTTCTCCCACTGATAAGCCCGAGTTCAATTTGTGAGTTATATGATTCGAAAGGCAATTAAATTTACTATAATCCTGTGCAAAGGTATTTTTGGTGTAGCTCCAGAAACAAGGAACAAAATTCATAGGAATCTCCTGATAAATATATTTTTTACTAGCTTTAAACTTAGTTATTCCCTAATAAGAAAATTTGGTTATAGTAATGCAGCAGTGCTGCTTACGCTTTTTTTTATTTATGCATGCAGTGATCATACCAAAATAAAATAAAAATTTGTGCAGAGTTTTTTATGTAAAAAATATCAAATACGCATAGACTCAATTGTTGTGCTTCTCTTGGAAGACAGAAGATAATATAATATGTATATTAAATATTTTACCTTGTACAATCCTAAAATAGAGAAGCCACAGTAAGATAATATGACAGGATATTGTAAGTAGAAAGGCAGGCAGAATACTGAAGCTCTCACCATGGGCATGGCACCTGTGACAAATGTACATGGGCATATAAACAATGTTGAGTCACAATGAAAAATATGTGTTATTGCCATTAATGGAAACTTTATGTTGATATTAATTAACTAAAATGTATCTACGTAGTGTTTGTATCGTTTAATGGCCAGTTTGTCATTTTATTTGATGAACCTGCATGATGTAATTAACTGATTCATATCTAAAAATTTGTCAGTTTAATATATATTATCTTAATATATTTCAAAATTAGGCGCATGAATAAAAATATTAATGAAAATAGGTTTTAATAAAATATATTTTTTTAAATTCAGGTGTGCTTAAGACCACATGGGAGAAGTGTAAGCTTCTATGGCTATATTCTAACATTCTAATTTACACCTCAAAAGTATAGAAACTATTGAATCAAAACACAATTTATGAAATGAGGAAGCACAATGTTTATTTCAGAGGTATTAGCAAGTAATCTATTTATAACTGTAAAATAAAAATAAGAGTATGCTTTTTGGAAAAAAAAACTGATTTATTGTTGACACAAACCGTTGGTAAAGCAATTTGATGTTAGTTTTTCAATGAAAAAAATTTGGAAAACGGTTGACCCTAAAGGCCATCCCTGTAACTTCCCGCTAAGTTGAAATTGTTTATTATATTAAAATATTACTTATAATTTATATTTTTATAATAATATATAAAAAGTTTTCAATTTTAATAGTAGAAACCGATCGGTAATGTTCGGGATTATAAAATGCAATTTATGCTATATCCCAACGACACTATAACACCTTGTATCTGATACAAGGTTGATGACGGATGTTAAACATATATACTTCACAAGATAGTTCCTTCTTACCAGAGTCGACGTAGCATAACCGCTAACGTTGTGAACTCGGGTCATGGTGATACCCGGTTCGACTCTCGGAGACACCCAAACTTTTTTCAAAGCAAATAATTAAATTTAATTTAATATTAATTATTACAAAACAAGATGGCTGCCAAAAAAAAAAGGATGGCGGCCCAAAATTCCCCAAAATCAAAAATCAAAAATTCCCAAAAATCAAAAATCTTTAAAAATAAAAAATGCAAAAAATGTTAGGTTAGGTTAGGACCCCAAAAAACATCCAAAATCCCCAAAAAAGGGGAAAGAATCGACAACCAAATTTTTTCTGATGAAAAATTTCGGAGAAATTGAGAAAAAACACTTTTTTTATTTTCTTTCGTTTACGATATCTCACGAACGAATTAACCGATTTTGACCGGACTGGTAGCGATTGACGTCGCTTTTCAAGGTTAAAAGCTGATTAGATTTTGGAATTGATCGGTAAAGCCGTTTAAAAGTTATTCCAAAAAATCTGATTTGAAAATTTTTTATTTCTTAGTTTTTTCGAAATTGCTCAGAACCTACCGGTCCGAATTAGTTGAAATTTTCAGGAAATCTAAGTTTGATGGAACTCTTTAGAACGCCGTTTGGTAGGATCCAATCGGTTAAGCCGTTCAAAAGTTATAAGCGGGTCACATACTTACATACACACACACATACATACAGACTGGGTGACACCCTCTCGGGAGTGGTCAGGGAAGATTCCTAGGACCTCAAAACGTCGAGATCTGATGAATACTCGATTTTCGAAAAACGGGGTGAAACCAATAACTTCCCGATTTTAGAAAATTTTCAATTATCTTAGCGGGAAGTTAAAAAGTTTTCGCTTATTGTATCCGTTGATTATTGTTGTCGGATTAAACAATAAATTATAACACACTTTAGTTTGTTCGCTAACTGAGGAGACGGAAAATAAGTTACATTCAAAATACTGTATTAACTTTCCCAATACTCAAACACAATATCAAAGCACAACCCAACATAAATTAAATTTCCAACATGATTCTTCTGTAACATAAATATAACTAGATCACATACAGAGCTTAAGAGTGAAGATAGTCGCAAATACTGCATTTCTCGTTGAGGCTAGTCAGTAAATGGACCGCCAAACGTTTCAACTATTTTGTAATTAGACTCATGGATACATTCAAGTGACAGTACGGAGTCGAAGAAGTTGTACAGAGTCTTGAATGAAGAGCATCTATTGGTTTTGGTGATTTTGAGAGAAAGATATTTTTAATGCGATCAACATTTGTTCAGTTATAGATTCATAGCTTTACATATTAGTTGATTTTGCTCTTGCTTTGTTTTATGTTTGTTCAGCGATTAACTGTAGATTCATCTGTGATTCCTCTCCTCTTCTTTTTTTTGTTAATATCTAATCAAATCTTTTATATTCTTAAAGCATAGCTTTACAAATTTGTTTATTTCAGGTTTTTTTTAAATAAAAAAATAATCATAGCTTGCTCAGTGTTTTTTACTTTCTCCCCCTATACCATAGTATATGGAGAAAGTATTGTATTCGTCAAAATTTTCGAGTTTGAGTTTTTGGTGGAAATATCCGTTTTGGGTCCCCCTGAACCTAAAAAAGTGGTTTTCGGAGTGATGTCTGTGTGTGTGTCTGTGTGTCTGTGTGTCTGTGTGTCTGTGTGTCTGTGTGTCTGTGTGGATGTTATCAGACCTAGAGCCTAAACCAGTCGTCCGATTTTGATGAAATTTGGTATGGAGGTATTAATCCACGGTATCTCCAGGCGTTTTTTTCATTTTTGTGAATTTTTTATTTTTAAGGGTAATTTTCCCATAAAAACCCTTAAAATAACGGAAAAATCTACTTTTCTCAAAAACGGCTCTAACGATTTTGATTAAAATTTTATAGTTTATTAGGGACCTAAAGTACTATAAACTGTAAAATTTTGATCAAAATCGTTCGAGCCGTTTTTGAGAAAAGTTGGGTTTTCCGTTATTTTAAGGGTTTTTATGGGAAAATTACTCTTAAAAATAAAAAAATAAGTTCCTATAATGAGGGAGAAAGTATGTGTCAGTTTCCTGATACCGTTTATTTGCTTTTGTTAAACAACTTTTTTTGGGAGGATTAAAAATACTTGCAACATCACTTGAAAACTATCTGCACTGTTTTTATGAACACTTTTTTCTTGACAATTTCCAGAGTATTTAAAATAAGATTCTTCAGTATCCCTCAATGAAAACTTCATAAAACTAGTTTTGCTAGTAACTAAGTGTAATTTTATGTCTTAGTACGGCACTGTACATAGACAATGCATTGCAAAATTACAACAGCTGTAATTTCAAAAGGTTCAGCTGCTTTACAACTGATAATAGGACCAGGTAAATCGTGTTCAAAATCTGTAAACAAATTTGAATGTAATTTAATTAATTAAGTGT
The DNA here is from genome assembly GCA_018207615.1 of Philaenus spumarius. Lineage (NCBI taxonomy): Eukaryota > Metazoa > Arthropoda > Insecta > Hemiptera > Aphrophoridae > Philaenus > Philaenus spumarius. The sequence continues at coordinate 127,669 of JAGFPH010002297.1, read as the reverse complement.
TCGTGTGATTCTAGTCCAATATGATAAAAAGTATCGTTCATAACTAGTACCTAAAGTGTTTTTTTGGTGCTTGATCGCTTTGTTATATTCGAGACGTTGCCCCACACATAAAACCACGATCTCGCACCAAAAGCATCAACACTAGGTACCTACTAGTAAAGAAATAAACTATTTAGGTGCTAGTACCATAAAGATGACAGCTGAGTTTTGAATCAGCTGGCTTTTTTTAACAATTAGTGAATTACTGTAATGAAGTGTCTCTTGTAGGACACAACGCGTGCATTAAAAACATTAGTTTATAATGCAGTATGATAACAATATGAAAAGATGGAACACTTTTTCAAGACTTCGGCTCAACAACACCCCGCACTGTATTTTCAAAATTTTGACATAGAAAAATTATCGCACGATTTCAATACTTCGGCATTTTAATGCGAGCCGAAAAAAATATTTTTGATTTTATCTATTCCTCCTCAAATGCTTCTAAAATCGTCCCTATAGATATGAAAATTATAAACTCAGCAATTTAGTAGTTCTGTAAGTTTTATGAAATGTGTTCTAGCCAGTTACTGTATATGAAACAATGCTGAAGGGACGTACAAAGCAGCCAACAGGATGGTGTTCCAAATAGATTAGCCTGGTGTGTGATAAAATAAACTGTGTCTGAAAACATGTGGACAACAAACCGAAATATTTGTACAGGTCGTCATAGACAAAACACTAAAATACAATTTATAAAGGTTAACCTATAAAAGTTATATTAAAATACATACCAAAGCTCTGGCTAACCCAAATTCCTAGCATATCTAATTGTAGAAGTCGACAATAGCATCCTTCGCCATAATCAATATTCATAAACAAATGGTATAAGAAACTGCCTATCCAGGGTGAGACGCTTCCTGCTACATGGCACCATGACAAGAATGTGCTAACCTCCCATGGCATCAACCCAGGCACCACTAACAAAATAAATACAATCGGAAGACCTTGAACAGACAAAATAAAAGACAATTAGAACATACATAGATAAGTAGGAATTAAATATAATTGTATCATTAATATATAAGTTAAAAATAAATGTAATTAATTCATTTTCACCATGTATTATAAATTTTAATGAAACCAAGATTTTGTCAACTTTACTAGGTCTTTACAATATTTGACTTTTGTAACAATTTATGCAGCTGAACCGCATACTTGAGTTGAGCGAATTTCCAAAATTAAGTTTATATGTTTTAGGGTTTCAACCAACTATCTTTGAAATTGATCTACTCACGAAGGCGCTGAATAGATGACTATGTGTATGATATATATATATATAAGTACTAGCTGGCCCAACCCGGCTTTGCACGGATAGACAATCAAAGTTAAATGTATATTAAGAAAAAATATATTATATCAATAAATATATTACACTATGTATTTCTTATGGGGATTTTTAGTAACTTTGACCCCCCCCCCAAACCTGCCCCACAATATCGATTTTTTTAAAACCCTTTCTTAGCGAGCACCTAGGGCTCTAGAGGAAGCTACATAATAAATTTCATTCCAATCCGTTCGGTGTTTCTTTTTAGTAACTTTGATCCCCCAAACCCATCTAAAATTTCGAATTTTTTAAAAACCCTTTCTTAGCGAGTACTTAAGGCCCTAGAGGAAGCTACATACCAAATTTCATTCCAATCCATTCGATGATTTTTTGTTGTAACTTTGACCCCCCAAACCTCCCTTAAAATTTAAAAAATTTCGAAACCCTTTCTTCGCGAGCATCTATGGTCCTAGAGGAAGCTACATACCAAATTTCATTCCAATCCGTTCAGTAGGATTTGAGAAATCGTGATTTAGTAACTTTGACCATCCAAAACCCCCTAAAATTTCGAATTTTCAGAAACCCTTTCTTAGTGAGTACCTATGGTCCTGGAGGAAGCTACATACCAAATTTAATTCCAATCCGTTCAGTAGGTTTTGAGAAATCGTGATTTAGTAACTTTGACCCTCCAAAACCCCCCTAAAATTTCTAATTTTCAGAAACCCTTTCTTAGTGAGTACCTATGGTCCTAGAGGAAGCTACATACCAAATTTCGTTCCGATCCGTTCAGTAGTTTATAATCTAGAGCCTATAAAGAGTATTAGTGCCAAATTTCATGTTTGTAGGCCTCGTGGTTTAGGAGAAACTGTGATGAGTCAATGAGTCAATGAATCAATGGTATTTGGCTTTTATAATTATAGATAAATATTTGTTTTCACCGAAGCCTCCAGACTGCTTCGACTCGCGCACTCCTTCGTCCCACTCGCATCGGAAAGTTTGCACTTCGGCCTTGCGGCCTCGGGTTATGGGCTGCTTCGCTTAGCTCGCAGAGTAAAAACTCGGCCGTTGGGCCTCGGATCATAAGATGCCCCCACGGTAATTTGAACCGGGTTCTTTTATGGTATTTTACGTTTTCATCGATTTTGGGGGAACCAAGCGAGCTATAAGGTCGTGTAAAAAAGCAAAATGTTCCGAATAATATCCTGCATTTATTTCCTTAGATAAAACTCTAAAAAAAGTTTTATTCTCGTAAGAAAAACCTCAAATATTTTACTTCTGGTCAAAAAACGTAGTTCCGGTTGGTAGATTTTTTGGCTAACGAACTCGTCCGAGCGACGTAGATAACCAACGTGTGTACCAAATTTGGAACAAATCTTACTTAAAATGCAGCTGCTAGAGTGTGAACACATACATATAGGCCTATATAAATATTTAATGACACCCCAAAACGTGTTCTGGGGACCATGATCGGTGCTCATTTACTACGCCCGACCTTAGGTCTTACAATAAGGGTCACTACAATAGCTCATTTTTCCTATGGAAGTTCGCTATAAGAAGAGTCAAACAAAATGTTGGAAGGCAGCCAACTTGAGCATATTATAGTATCAGCTATAATCACTTGTAGGTCTTTCTAGGAGCTTATAAACTTCCTAAGCTCATTAATCGCTTACATCATCCTTCTCTATCCCAATACGTTTGCAATCTGAAGATTAAAGCGGTTCTTTTATAAGTTTAGGTTATGTATATAATGTAGGCCTACTAAAAATGTTGAAAGGTTTTCGTTGGCTTAAGTGATATAAACGTAGTAATACATATTACAAATCGATACAATAACAACAACAGAAATAAAAAAATACAAAAATCTCTAGCTTTGTCTCTCGGAAAAAATAAATCTATACTTAGTAAAGTTGAAAAAAAAAACATCGAGTAAAAGCATCGAATCAAGTTAGCGGAGCCAACTTTGAGAAGTCTGGTGAATGATATTAGGCCTACATTGGTAAAGCGCTCGAGCACGACTAGAATATCGCTTGTATACATTTAAATTTGAAGAAAAATCCAATAGTTAGTAGGTAACAAAATTCGAACCGATGTTTTAGTGCTGTTGACTCGCCTAGTGCTATGTTTTAGTGCTGTGAAAATCATGTTTTCGCCTGGTTTATAACCAAACTAGAGGAAACCCCCTGCGTGCTCCACACGCCAACCCCGTTGGAACCTTCTAAACACATAATCATGTTATGTTTTCTTTATAATAAAGGTGTAGGAATAATAATAACACTCAAAGCTAAGATGGTAAGTAATGTTAAATGATCAAATCGAATTAATTCTTATACTTTATAACAACAGTTATAATAAAGGTTAAAAGAACCAGCAAGGCTCAGGCCTACTTTTTAATAAAAACCTAACCTAGGTAGGCCAAACAAAGTTTGAAATCAGCTGTTAATGGAAATTTTAGAGCAAACAGCTGTTTTATCTCTTATTTTATTCAATTGGTTGCTATGGTAATGAATGTAAATACATTCAAGAAATATCTGTTGGTTGATCAGTCTAGGCCTAACCTAAGAATTTTGTCCGACTAAATTTACAAATATTTAAATACAAAATATTTGTATAAAAATGAATTATAGCCTAAATTACTCATGTATAGTGCAAATTTTTATTAGTAAAACTATTTTTTCAATCGGTTCAGTAGTTCCAGAGAGTACCACCTACAAACAAACAAAAAAATGTTACCACTTTATAATATTACCCTAGATATCTTTAATAAAAATGTATAATTTACTATTTTTGTCACCTACGAATTATAATCTAGATGTTCATGCACGATTTCCTGCAAATTACAAAAGATTATCTTCAAAATTATATGACAGATGAGTTATATTGAAGAGGAATGTTTCGTCGTAATAATAATGTATTGCACAGCCTTAATAATAGTAAGGCTAAAGTTGTCTTCAAAACGGATGTATGTAGTTTTAAAACAAGTTAATAATTCGGTAGGCCTCGAACAGATTAAATAATAAAGTAAACTAATAAAATAATTATTGTATTGTAAATTGTTTGCATTGAGACTGTAAATATAAAGTTATTATACAATTTTCGAAGGAAAAACAAATATTTCTGTAAATATTTTCAAGGCTTTTTACAGTTTAAAAATGATAAATGATTTTAGAAATCTACTATCGGTTTAAAAATACGAAGTACTTAAATATTTAATCTACATTACTTTCACTATTTTGCCAAAAATAATGTACGAAAAATAATTTTAAATCAGAAGTTGAAAACAGAAAGTTCGGTGCCTTCAACAACACGACTGCATGATTACCTGGACATTTTTTATAACCTGAGTAGTAGCATGAGGTCAAGTGGCTTCATTTGCCAATATATTCATTGCAGTGAAAGCTGGGCGCGGGAAAAAAGTTAAGGTACACGTTTTGAACGGCTTCAATTGAGAACTTGTTTTACACCAAATATATTGAACTTGTTTAACTCCTATAAAAGCGAGTGTACGAGTATACACATAATCATGTTATGTTTTCTTTATAATAATGGTGTAGGATTAATAACAACACCAAAGCTAAGATGGTAAATAATGTTAAATGTTCAAATCATCATTTCGTATATTTTATAACAGCAGTTATAATAAAGGTCAAAAGAACCAGCAAGGCTCAGGTCTACACTTTAATAAAAAACCTAACCTAAAAGTTAGAAATACAAATAATTGCTTAAAAGTTTGAAATCAGATATTATGAAAAAATAGAGCAAACAACTGTTGCATCCGTTATTTTATTCAATTGGTTGCTGTGGTAATGAATGTAAATACATTCAAGAAATATGTGTTGGTTCATTAGTCTTTTTTGGCCTAACCTAAGAAATTTTCCGACTAAATTTACAAATATTGAAATAAAAAATGTTTTTATCAAAATAAATTACAGCCTATGTTACTCAGGGATAGTTTAGCTTTTTAGTAAAACTATTTTTTCTATCGGTTCAGTAGTTCCAGAGAGTATGTCCTACATAAAAACAAACTAACCAATTTTACCTCTTTATAATATTAGTATAGACTAGGCCTATTTGACCAGTTTGAAATACTGCTGCACCGTACCATATTTTGATCATATTTTATAATTTTAAAATTTCTTATAGGCCTAAAAAATTAAAAAATCTCTGTCCTAGTCAATTACCTTTCCAGTGAAAATATGATAAAATAATCATTCGCATTTGCATCGCCTCAGGGGTAGGCGAGCCTCTATTGTGGAAATTATTTTTTTAAATCATAATTTTCTCAAAAACATACTAAAATGTTGTTGGCTAAAATAACTACAAAAGTTCTGTGATAGCCTACTCTAAACATTCATGATGATACGCCATGTTTGAAGTTATGATTGAATTATTCCCCTAAATAGCACTCTGTGTTAATATTATCAAAAACAATGTTTACAAGTTTAACATAATTCGACCACGCAGCTGAACCGCTGACGTGAGTTGAGCAATTTTTCAAAATTAAGTTTATAGGCCTATGTTTTAGGTTTTAGGGTTTCAATCAACAATTTGGGAAATAGGTCTATTCACGACGGTGCTGAATAGCTGCAAAATGATTCGCACGCCATTCCGCATATTGGGAGTATCTTCAGTACACAAAGCATTGCGTGCTTCGCACGCCAACCCCCATATTGGGAGTATCTTCAATACACAATGCATTGCGTGCTTCGCATGCCAACCCTACGGTAGAATCCACCACATGCCTTTGAACCGGGTACTTCTATGGTATTTTACGTTTTGATCGATTTTGGGGGAACCAAGCGAGCTACGAGGTCACGTAAAAAAAATGTGCAGAATGACATCCTAAATTTATATTTGTAGAAAAAAAAACTCAAAAACAAATTCATTCTCGTAAGAAAAATCTGAAAAATTAGTTACTTCCGGTCAAAAAACGTGCTTTCGATTGTTGGATTTTTTTGGCTAACGAACCCGTCCGAGCGACGTAGACAGCCAACATGTGTACCAAATTTGAACCAAATCATACTTAAAATGCGGCCGCTAGAGTGCGAACACATATATACATATGAACGGATGATTGGATCTTAAATCTGTTGGAAATCGTTAGTTTGAAATTAAATTTTCTACAACTTTTGTATTTAACATTTTTTGCTATCTCTTACTGTTTTCTTACAAAACACGTTCAAAGTGAAAAAATGAAAATTAAAAAAAAAATCTTTCCCGCCTAAAAGTGCTTCCAAAATTAAAAAATGTTAAATTCTGGCAATTTTTCCAAAAGTTTCTCGTCGAGAGCTTTAATTCAAGTATAAGGTTGAGGGGGGTCTGATTACGGGAAGTGCCTCATAATTAATGTCAGTGAATCAGTGTTACCGTCTAGCTTTATATAAGTAGATACATATATATATATACATATATAAATATGATTTTTAATGACACCCCAAAACGTGTTCTGGGGACCATGATCGGTGCTCATTTGCTACTCCCGACCTTGGGTCTTACCATAAGTGCCACCGCAATAGCTCATTTTTCCTATGGAAATTCGCTAACAAGATTGTGGTCATAGAATTGTTTGATAAAATGTTTACGTGTGCAGAAACTAAAATACTAATGAATGAGTTGAATGAAAGCCTACTTGAGTACCTACTTGAGCCAGCGAGTGGAGGCCATGTTATGCACCGTATGTATGATTAAGGGTGTGCAATACCTCTCCAGTAAAAGCATCGAATCCAGTGAGCGGAACCAACCTAAGAAGGCTTGCTTATCTATACTAATATTATAATGAGGTCAAATTTGTTTGCAAGGGATACTCTCTGGAACTACTGAACCGATTGAAAAAATACTTTTACTAATAAAAAACTACAATATATCTCAGTAACATAGGGTATAATTTAATTTTGATAAAAATATTTTGTATTTCAATATTTGTAAATTTAGTCGGAAAAAATTCTTGTCAGGCCTAGACTAATGTACCAACACATATTTCTTGAATGTATTTACATTCATTACCATAGCAACCAATTGAATATAATATAGGTAAAAAGTAAAATTTGTTTGTTTGTTTGTAGGGGGGGGGGGGGGGTAATCTCTCGAACAACTCAACCAATAGAAAAAATAGTTTTACTAATAAAAAGCTACACTATCTCTGAGTAACATAGGCTATAATTCATGTTGATAAAAACATTTTTTATTTCAATATTTGTAAATTTAGTCGGAAAAATTCTTAGGTTAAGCCTAAAAAGACTAATGAACCAACACATACTTCTTGAATGTATTTACATTCATTATCATAGCAACAAATTGAATGAAATAACAGATGCAACAGTTGTTTGCTCTAATATTTCCATAACAGCTGATTTCAAACTTTGAAGTAATTATTTGTATTTCTAACTTTTAGGTTAGGTTTTTATTAATGTGTAGACCTGAGCCTTGCTGGTTCTTTTAACCTTTATTATAACTGCTGTTGTAAAATACAAGAAATAATTTGATTTGAACATTTAACATTATTTACCATCTTAGCTTTGAGGTTATTATAAATCCTACACCTTTTTTATAAAGAAAACATAACATGATTATGTGTGTAGAAGGTTCCAAGGGGGTTGGCGTGCGGAGCACGCAGGGGTTTCCTCTAGTACTACTGTAAATCTATACATAATTAATTTGCTAGGGGTTATTTTGTGAGTAGAACTCCTCCTAGAGTTTTTAACCGATTTTGATGTTTTTGGTGTCATTTTACAGAGCTCACTCTGAAGTTGTGCTTCCCTTAAAATGAGCTCAATGTATGTTAAGGGCTTCGCCCCAGTGGCCCTCAAAGTTGCCATGTTAATTTTATGGAAGGTAAATCTTAAGGAAGAAGAAGAAAGATTTCTTTTGATTTTATCAGGGGCACAAAAAACAGCTGTTCGTATGAAAAGCTTAAAACAGCTGATTTTGATCAACAGCTGATTTTGATCAACAACTGATTTGGATCAAAAACTGAATATAATTTTAGGTTAGGTAAATCAAGCAATAGCGAAGCATTGCC
>JAGFPH010002297.1:96492-110616 GCA_018207615.1 Philaenus spumarius | reverse complement strand
ATAATTAATGTCAGTAAACAGTGAAACCGGCTAGCTTTAAGAACGTTGGGCGAAGCTTCCCTTCTCGGATGAATAGTGGCTAAATGGATGATTGGATCTTAAATCTGATGAAAAATCGCTAGTCTGAAATAAAATTTTCTACAACTTTTGTATTTAACAATTTTTGCTATCTCTTACCGTTTTCTTATTAAATGTGCTCAAAGTGGAAAAATGAAAAAAACTGAAAAAATTGAAAACATCTTTCCCGCCCTAAATGTGCTTCCAAAATTACAAAATGTTAACTTCTGGCAATTTTCCCAAAAGTTTCTCGTCGAGAGCTTTAATTCAAGTATAAGGTTGAGGGGGGTCCGATTACGCGAAGTGCCTAATAATTAATGTCAATGAATCAGTGTTACCGTCTAGCTTTATATAAGTAGATGAATGGACATTTAACTGTGTTTACCATCTTAGCTTTGATGTTATAATTAATTCTACACCTTTATTATAATAACATTAAACGTATGGAAACAGTAAATATTTGTATAAATAAACGGTATCAGTTAACTGACACAAACTTTCTCCCAACTTACTGTAGTCAAAATAATATTGTTTTTAATCATTTTATTTACTACTTTTTAGAACAAAACAAAAAAATAATATTCTACCTACGTCAATCGTATAAAAAAGTTATTGTCCCAGGCGGGATTCGATCGCGCGACCTTTGAATTACTGGCCGTCCTCGCTACCGTTGTGCTACCCCGTGCGGCCGTCGCCGTGATGCTAGATTGACAACATAAACTTGTTTATTTTTTAACATTTCCCCATAATTATGAAACGCCGAAGTTTTGATAAAAGCGGGTGGTGTCATTTTGTTTGGCATCTTAAGCACTATAAATACTGAAAATTTGATCAAAATCGTTAGAGCCGTTTTTGAGAAATTTGCATTTTTGTCGGTTTTTATTGGTTTTTAGGGGTAAATTACCCTTAAAAATTAAAAATTCAAAAAAATGAAAAAAACGCCTGGAGATATTAGGGTTTAGTACCTACATACCAAATTTCATGAAAATCGGTCCAATAGTGTCCCCTCTGGTCGTGTATACATACTGACACACTGACAGACAGACACCACGTTAAAAACACTTTTTTGGGTTCAGGGAGCACCAAAACAAAAAATTCCACTAAAAATATTTTTGGGTTCAGGGAGCACCAACACAGATAATTGCACTAAACAATTTTTTGGGGTTCTAGGAGCACCAAAACAGATAATTCAACTGAAAATTCAAATTCGAACATTTTTACGAAAACAATACTTTCTCCATATACTACGTATAGGGTGGAGAAAGTAAAAACAATCTAATAATAAACGGCAATTGAAAGATTAAAATTATGTTGTTGCTGTTAAGGCTGGTAAAAGAATTGAAGAAAGCCGTGATGAACTTCCTGACGGGGGTCCCACGGCCGCACACATTTACTTTTTTCTTAAACTTTATGTCAGGTCAACTCAATCGGTCAAATCTTTCTCTATATATGTATTATTTTGTAAAAAAACACGTACAAATAGACAGACAAAAGAGTAAACACCATGTTTATTTTGTGAAGTATATTTGTCTCGATCTCGATGCCAGGAACAAATCCACAAAAGGGAACTAGATAGTTCTGGGCACCCTGAACAAAAAGTTAATTTTTTTAAAAGAAAGACAACGACGAAAATTACGTTTTACCAAAAGAGACAAAGTAGAGCTTTGCTGCGTGAAGTAGAAGTCGAATATAAATGATTGTGATTTCGACAGAGAGAAGGGTTGCCGGCACTTGACATGTACAAACAGTTAGTAGGCTGCACCAGCCGGGATAACAATATCGATCTCAGACCAACCTCATTCCTTCTTTTAAACTTGCAATGCATGATGTTTTAAGAACATGACACGTAATTCAGCTCAGCGTAATTATACCATTCCTGTTTTTTAGCGAATTTCCTTAGGAAAAATTAGCTATTGCAGTGACTCTTATGGTAAGACCTAAGGTCGGGAGTAGTAAATGAGCACCGATCATGGTAACCAGAACATGTTTCGGGGTGTCATTAAATATTATATATATATATATACATTCATTTATGGCCAATTACTTACATCCGATTGAATTTGAAAGGTTCTATGATGAGATTAACTTTAGAATCAAAAATAAAGTAAATAATAAACAAATGTTACTCAATAGTAAACTCAAGTCATTGTTGATGGGCAAACAAGGAGATAAGCCTATCCAAACAACACACAACTTCTTCCCCTGTACTACTAACCTTACAAACATTGTCTTCACTGATCTTGAATCCGATCTATTGAATAAAGGTTTGAAATATAACTTAGAACCCAAAAATGAAGCCACTGACATATGCTCTGCCCTAATTAATGTGGAAACAACTATCCAGTATTTGCCAAAAGAACTTCAAAGTAGCACAAGACATATTCTTGCAGACAAAGCCACTAGTTTTATCAAACGAATAAAAAATCCCACATATGCACCATACCTCCAATCTGAAATAAAAACTTCCATTGATTTAAAACAAAAACTAGAGGATAACAATGCCATAATTACAAAGGCCGATAAAGGGGATTGCCTAGTAGTAATGAAGAATCAGGAATACGTTGAAAAAGTACACGAATTTTTTACATTAAACAACATAACTCAATTAAAAACGGACCCTACATTAAAATTTCGGAAAACTATAAACGACAGTCTGAACCGATGCAGACACCTCATGGACAAAAAAGAGATAAAATTTCTTAAAATGATTAAACCCACTGCACCCACTCTCAAGGCATTACCTAAAATCCATAAGCCCAGCATACCAATACGACCAATAGTAAATTTCATGAATGCCCCAACGTACAAAACAGCCAAGTTCCTATCAAAAATAATTAAAAGAGAAACCAAGCTGCAACCTAGCCACAGCCTATCCAATAATTTTGAATTAATAGACAAAATAAAAGATATTGAGGTAAAACATAACCACACGTTAGTTTCGTTTGACATCGTTAACTTATACACCAACATACCGGTTAACGAAACCATGAAATATCTAGAAAGCAACCTAAACGCTAATAGTAAACTCAGCAAAGAGGCAATTATCGAATTAATTGAAATGTTAAGAATATGCCTAGAACAAAATTATTTTTCATTTAATAATAATATTTATATGCAGAATAACGGACTAGCCATGGGTTCGCCTTTATCAGGGATCATGGCTGAAATCTTCCTCAACAACATAGAAAATGAAAACATAATGAATGCAAAAAACAGATTCAAGAAAAATACTATCTACTACCACAGGTATGTAGATGACATACTATGTCTTTTTAATGGCTCGTCAAGACAGTTAACAAACTTTAACAAATACCTCAATAATATACACCCTTCTCTCAAGTTCACAAGTGAAATAGAAATTGACGGCAATATAAATTACCTAGACCTAAACATTAGTAAAATAGATAACAAACACCGTTTCAAGATCTACAGGAAGCCTACCCAGACTAATCACACCATACACGCTTCATCCAGACATCCAGAGTCACACAAAATGGCGGCATACAACAGCATGGTATATAGAGCGCTGAACGTCCCAATGGAACATAATGATTTTACTGTTGAATCAAAATAATAAAATACATAGCACAATGTAACGGCTATAACTCTTCCATAGTTGACAAATGCATCCATAAAATAAAGAAGAAACGGAAACAACTTAGGGCTTCTCCGATCAACAAAGAAGGGAATGGTGGTAACAAGAATAAAATGAAATACATTACAATGGATTATACACCACCATTTGAAAAACAAACCCGCAACATATTTAAAAAAACTCGGATACTGTATCTCACACAGAACCAATAACAGTCTACAGCGTTTTTTAAAACACCCAAAACCTACCCAAGATAAGTACTTAGATGGAGGCGTATACAAACTCCACTGTGATGATTGTGAGAAACAATATATCGGTCAGACAGGTAGATCTTTTAAAACTCGCTTTAAAGAACATTTACCCAATAGCAGGAATATAGATTCAATCCATTCGTCATATGCAGAACATCTAATAGATAGCCGCCACAATTACACCAATATACAGAATAACTTGACCATATTGCACAAAATGAGAAAAGAACACAAATTGAACATAATGGAAGAATTGGAAATTTATAAGCACCAAAAGTTTAATCCTTCAAATATTTTAAATGATAAATTAAATTTCACTTCCAATTGTATATATTATGACTTAATTTTTGAACTTCAGAATAAGGCCAAAGGTACAAATCTGATAAGGAATACCTGAGGTAGCAGTCTCCCAGTACAACTCAGTGAGGTAACATGTGGCCTAAGTATGGTGAACTAGAACAATTTTTATTTTTTATTTTTGACAAGTGCTATATCTGCACAATTATTTATGTTTATTGTGTTGTTATGTATGTGATGTTTATGTAAACAATGGACTAGTATTAGTGTTGTTGGCTGGCCTGATGATGCTGCCTGTGGCAGCTAAACATGTAGCCATACATTGAAAAAACAAGTACTACTATTGACTGAAAATTAAGGTATGTTGATATATATATATATTTGTATATATGTGTTCGCACTTTAGCGGCCGCAGTTTAAGACCGATTTTGTCCAAATTTGGTACACACGTAGGTTGTGTACGTCGCTCGGACGAGTTCGTTGGCAAAAAAGATCCAACAACTGAAACTACGTTTTTTTAGATTATTCGGAGTTTTATCTAAAAAAAATAAATGTAAGATATTATTTTGCACATTTTGCTAATTTTATTTGCTTTTGTAAGATGCTTATGATAATGGATCTGTGCCGTATGTATGTATATAACTAAACCTATATGCACATACGGTAAGACCTATTGTCGGGAGTAGTCAATGAGCACCGATCGCAGTCCCCAGAACACGTTTTAGATTATCATTAAAATTTATACTAGGGGAGACCCCTGCGTGCTCCGCACGCCAACCCCCCACCCCCCAACTCCCTGTTGAAACCCGTTGTGTGCCGTTGGAACCCGTTGTATAGTCAGCAAGGCTCAGGTCTACACTTTAATAAAAAACCTAACCTAAAAATTGATTTAAAATTTGAAATAAACTGTCAATGAATATATTAGAGACTACAGCTGATTACTGAATCATCAATAAACATTACAAAAATAAAAAGCCTATAGTTCAATTACACAGCAACAAATCAGACCTAAAACACACCAACAATAACATAACCTAAATCAAATCATCTGTTGACATTTGAGTAAGTTTAAAGTAAACAACTTATTTATTTGAAACTCAATTAGTTTATCAGCTGTTTAAAATCAAATTACAGTATTTCCTATTTAGCCTAGTTGTAGCATAGGCTACTGATGCATTTTTAAAAGTCGGAATAAAACTAAAATAAAATTGTAAATCAAATATTTAGCTTCACAGTGACTTAGAACTGGAAATTATCTTTTAAATAAAAAAAGAATCATCAAAATCGGTTAAGTATTAACTTCAGGAAGTGAGTGAACTAAAATCAGGATTTTTTTTAAATATATAGATTGTAAATATGTGTATATATTGTTCGCAATCTAACGGCCGCATTTTCGTCCGATTTGGCACACACATAGAGGTTAGCCAAAAATCCAACAACCGGAAGCACGTTTTTTCACAGGAAGTATCTATTTGTTTAGATTTATCCAACTATAATGACACTTTTTTAGAGTTTTATGTAAAAAAAAATAGATGTAGGATATTGTTCTGAACATTTTGTTTTTGTACAGGACCTTATAGCTCACTTGGTTCAGCCAAAATCGATCAAAACGTAAAATACCATAAAAGTACCCGTTTGAAATTTTGAAAAATTTACTTCTTTAAGTAGGGTTTTAACACTGCACGTGCCATATTGAGCACTTTAAGAGTTTTTGATTTACAATAATTTCATCAAGTTCATCACATTATTGGGAAAAAATCCCCATACTTTTCCCACCATTTTCTTTTCCCCAATATTTCCCTCAAAAAATTTCCCCATTTTGTTGAAAAAACACCTCAATCTGGCTACACTGGTCTGGCGGCTTGGCGCAGTGGATGGCATGGTCAGTCAGTGCCACAGTAACAAGGGTTTGAACTAAATTTCCCAGAACACCATTTAAAAGAAGGAAATGCATTAACTTTTTACAGAAATATTAATTGGATTTGATCAACATTTTTGGATTGGAAATTATAATGTGCTCGTCATTTGCTAATGTTGGTAATTAACAACAAGAATCCAAACCCAAAGTTGGAGTTTTTGGCGTGCACTTTATCCCAATATCAAAATCCCAACATTTTTTTAAATCTAAAATTTCCTAACTTTTTGGATTTTAAAAATATTTTGGGAAGGGCTTGCCCCCCACTTCTAGCGACGTCCCTGGATGTCAGGACAGATATTCCTACTGATTGTACAACGTGCATCTGCCGAAGTATGTTTATCGATCTAGAGTCTAGACATCGATTCTAGCAATCACCGTATAAATACCGACTTGAACGTCATATGACGACGTATAAAAAGTAAGACAGCGTTTACGTAAAATTCGTCTCGGTTAAATATAAAACCGTCTCATCCCCTTTAAGAAGACGCAATAAAGCCGTTTTACTGGTGGGAGTTTCCTTATCTCGCACGAACAAATTGCCCGAACAGGGAAGGCCTTATCAATCTCGTCATCAATTGCTTCATAAATATTTACGTGTTCCGTTTAACTGTTGAAGGTTTTGCGATGTTATAAAACATTAAATGTCGTATAATGTGTTTGGATTCGCCGAGATAAAATAGGGAGCAGTTTCCTGGCGTTTTTTTTGGTAGGTATTATCTATGCGTTTAGGTGTTCTGATGTTCGTGGTACTTAGCTTATGTTTGTGCGTATAATCCTGCTAATATTATTTAATGTGAAAGTTTGTAGGTTTGACAATCACGCAAACATTGCTTGATAGAGTTGTATGGAATTCTGCGCACAGATATACCTCGTCTGGAGTGTAATAAAGGCTTGAATTCGTTTTGATTTAAGTGTTGAAACATCAGCTAAAACGATAATATTAATTGTTGTACTTTCATTAAAGCTAGAGAAATGAAATTTTGTACATTTATTTACTACAAGATGCATAGAAAAAGTAAACTGGTTTACATTTTGTCGCGTGTTGGTAAGAGGTGAAAATGTAGTAACAACCCCTATAACAGGAAATAGTAATTATTATACATTATTTAAAGCTAAAGAGCTGAAAATGCGTGCTCCACACGCCAACCCAGTTGGAACCTTCTAAACACATAATCGTGATTTGTTTTCTTTATAATAAAGGTGTAGGATTAATATTAACCCCAAAGCATTATTAGGTAAATAATGTTAAATGTTAAAAATCAAATTATTTCGTATATTTTATAACAGCAGTTATAATAAAGGTTAAAAGAACCAGCAAGTCTCAGGTCTACACTTTAATAAAAACCTAACCTAAAAGATAGGAATACAAATAATTGCTTAAAAGTTTGAAATCAGCTGTTAATGGAAACGTTGGAGTAAACCGCTGTTTTATCCGTTATTTTATTTAATTGGTTGCTATGGTAATTTATCAGTCTAGGCCTAACCTAAGAATTTTTTCCGACTAAATTTACAAATATTGAAATAATAAATGTTTTTATCAAAATGAATTATAGCCTATGTTATTCAGGGATAATAAAGCTGTTTATTAGTAAAACTATTTTTTTTCAATCGGTTCAGTAGTTCCAGAGATTACCCCGTACATAAAAAAATAAATAAATTTAACTCTTTATAATATCAGTATGGATATAAATTTAATATGGGATGTATTAAGTAAAGGTCGCTCGCCTATACAGGTTAACTACATTGAATCACGCTATCTTCTTTTCTTTAAATCCAATACGGGGGTTGGCGTCCGAAGTACGCAATGCAATATGTATTGAAAATAGTCCTAATATAGGGTTGGCGTGCGAAGCACGCAATGCACTGTGTATTGAAAATACTCCCAATACGGGGGTTGGCGTGCGAAGCTTGGGCCAGAACAATCTGGACCAGTACACTCAGATCTTATGTCGGATTTAAGAAAACAATTATTGTAGAAGATATTCATTTCACTAACTTATTTTTGTTATTAGCGAATTTCCATAGGAAAAATTAGCTATTGCAGTGGCCCTTATGGTAAGACCCAAGGTCGGGAGTAGCAAATGAGCACCGATCATGGTAACCAGTACACGTTTTGGGGTGTCATTAAAAATCATATATGTATATATGTGTTCGCACTCTAGCGCCCGCATTTTAAGTCCGATTTGGTCCAAATTTGGTACACCATGTTGGTTGTCTATGGCGCTCGGACGAGTTCGTTAGCCAAAAAAATCCAGCTACCGGAAGTACGTTTTGGCCGGAAGTAACTATTTTTTGAGAATTTATACTACGAGAATGAAATTTCTTTAAAGTGTTTTCTAAAAATAAAAATGTAACGTGTTATTCTGCACATTTTGTTTTTTTACGCGACCTTATAGCTCGCTTGGTTCCCCCAAAATCAATCAAAACGTAAAATACCATAGAAGTACCCGGTTCGAAGCCAAGTGCAAACTCGCGAAGCCACTAGGCGCAAACAAATTCTACTAATATATTGCGTACACACAGACAGCTGTTCGACGCCTTCGTGAGTAGACCTATTTCCCAAATTTTTGGTTGAAACCCTAAAACATAGGCCTATAAACTTAATTTTGGAAATTTGCTCAACTCACGTCAGCGGTTCAGCTGCGTGGTCGAATTATTATTATAATGTATGCTCGCTTTTTTAACAAGACATTATACAATATGTTATAATACAATTTTATTTTTAAGAGAATAGACTGATGGCTGTAAATTGTGTATTTAAGTAAAAAATGTATAATGTAATATTGTACATACATTGCCGCTTTCAATTTAAAAACAACTCCACGGTACAATTTCGTGTCAACCGTGGCTAATTTGTCAGCACATGTCCGTGCTACGGTATCGATTCCCCCGACTACCGACGACTTATCGACCTAGTCATCAGCGTGACACTAAAATTGCCTTATAAATATTTACTGCTTCATTTAAACATTTATTCTGTTGGTAGCTGCCCACTGGCTTTGCGCTTTGTAACAACATCCCAGTCAACGAATGCCCAAAAGAGGGGTCTAGGTGGAAAGTCATGGACTAGTTAGGAGGTAAACATACTAAACGCAATGAACACAGAACTTATAAGAAGCGCAACGCCCATGTTAAAGTTTTAGCTTAGTTTTATTTGAATCTGGCAAGCTTAGCGCGGCGGCCGGTAATTAGCGAGAGCGCTACTGTCGTCGATACGGCAAGTGTGAGTGAGACAGAGCTTGAGCCAACCATTCTCTGTCTCACTCAAAGCTGGCGAGCAGTATTGATAAGTCACGGGCCGGTGGAAATCAGCCAGCACTGCCTAACGGCTGCTCGCTAAGCTCGATTCGGCGATAACCAACCTGGCTGATTATTCTCCATGAGCGTGGGTGCCGGGTGGGGAGGCGACCTAGAAGGTCCCTTGTTTTGGTTTTTCTCTTACAACTCGAAAACGGTCGGTCCTACAAAAAATAGTTGTACGCAAAAATTAAAGCTTACACAATTTCCTACAGAATGTATCCTATAAAGTTTGTTCGTATCTTCAATAGTTTCTGAGAAAATCGTTGGTTTATGAAAAACGTTAATTTACCTCACGTTTTTCGATCACTTCGCCTTCTGTAATTCTTTACAGTATAGACAAAAATTGGTATGGAAGTTGTAAAGCATTAAATTTCTTAAAAACGAATGTATTGTCTGTTACCTTCAACTGATCAAAACTTTTGCAGCACTTTCTAAGAATGACATCCCACCTAGATCCATTCGTTGACTGGACTACAAGTAACTTGTTAACACGATCACTGATAAAGGACGCACATGTGAGCTTGACACTGAATACTATGAGAGCGGCCGACGCACAGTGCATTGCACGCCAACCCCCGTATTGGGAGTAAAGAAAATAAGATGGCGTGATTAAATGCAGTTAACCTGTATAAGCCAGCGACCTTTACTTAATACATCCCATATTAAATTTATATATTTACTCTGCTATTGTAAAGAGTTAAGTTTATTTGTTTGTTTTTTGTATGTATATTGTATGTAGGGGGTAATCTCTGGAACTACTGAACCGATTGAAAAGATAGTTTTACTAATAAATAGCTTTACTATCCCTGAGTAACATAAGCTATAATTCATTTTGATAAACATAATTTTTATTTCAATATTTGTAAATTTAGTCGGAAAAATTCTTAGGTTAGGCCTAAAAAGACTAATGAACCAACACATATTTCTTGAATGTATTTATATTCATTACCATAGCAACCAATTGAATAAAATAACAGATGCAACAGTTGTTTGCTCTAATATTTCCATAACAGCTGATTTCAAACTTTTAAGCAATTATTTGTATTTCTAGCTTTTAGGTTAGGTTTTTATTAAAGTGAAGACTTGAACCTTGCTGGTTCTTTTAACCTTCATTATAACTGCTGTTATAAAATATACGAAATAATTTGATTTGAACATTTAACATTATTTACCATCTTAGCTTTGGGGTTATTAGTAATCCTACACCTTCGTTATAAAGAAAACATAACATGATTATGTAGGCCTATATAGAAGGTTCCAACGGGGCTGGCGTGTGGAGCACGCAGGGGTTTCCCCTAGTATATAATTTATTATTTAAAAAAAATATACAGTAATCTTTTTTCGATTATATTAATTTTTTTCTTGTTTGCTTTTATCGTTGTTTCTATCACCCCTTTTGTATTGAAATTTTCTTCGATTTTAGTAGATTCTTCGTTGTCCTATTTTAAGAACGTGTGGTGGCGAAAGTGAAATTACAAAAAGTAATTACGTTATCTAAGTAAAGTGGGCAAGACGTTTGCTTGGATTTATTTCTCAGAGATATGACTGTTAGATTATACAGTATTACGAAATACATTATCCAGACGAAAACTTCGTTATCGGGAGGTTACATCCCTGGTTCCAATTTATACTGTAAAGTTAATAGTTGCGCTGAATCCTTGAGCGTCGGCTTCTAGAGCCGGGTTCTCGGGTTCGAGTCCCTAGATCGGGTTGTCGTAACCTTTACTCGTGTATGCTATATTCAGTATTAAAAATATTTAAAAACGTATTACAAGTGGATAAATTCAACTAGGCCTAATATAAGTTGCGAAGAATTGGGATAACCTATTGCTAAATTGTTCAACTTGAGCATTTAAACGATTTTTAAATCTATATTAATTATGATTTAGAAAAAATTAACTCCCGAGAATTTTACCACATTTATGAAAATGCGGCCTATTCAACGCCTAAATCCTAATTAAAACTAATTATGATTTAAATCATCAAAACAATATAATGTAATTGTGTGTATAAGACCATACGGGAGAAGTGTAAACTTTTTTATTAATTAACACAACTTACGAAATTAGGAAGCACAATGTTTATTTTTCAACACAACTAATGAAATGAGGAAGCACAATGTCCACTTCAGAGATACAGTATTACTAATTAATGCATTGTATTAATATTAACGGATTAAGCCTATGATGCAGGATAACTGTTACACTTATATACCTAACTCAAATATACTAAATTAGCAATGAGATTGTAGCCTAACCAGCTAAAGCTCTAGTGTATGGGAATGGACTCTGCTGGTTCGAATCTCGGTAAGAGCAAAACGTTTTTTAAACTGGCGGAATAGAGCGATTCACATCAGAGCGTGACGTGATTCGTGACGGTCATAGAGCGTGACGTTAAAATCCGGTTCACCCCAACAACAAGAATATTATATATTATGCTATAAAAAACATGTATAAAAATTTTTTTGGACTTAGTGCGCCTATAGAAGTTTACACTTCAAAAATAAAATGTATTAAATCATTTTATTCATTAAAATAAATATTAATTCTAATAAGTAGAACTAGCTGACCCGTGCGAAGCATTCGCATTCTAACTTACTAACAGTGTTTATTAATTTAAATCCATGTTAAAGAGAAATAATTTTGTTATTGTTATTATATATTTTTAAACAACTTACGAACTTGCAGAAGGTAAACAACAACAAATAGGTGTATCCACAATGCTGTTTATAACCACGCTTACAATTAATTAAAAATAGCAATGTAGTGGCGTAACGGCAGCTGTCCAGCTGGGTATTGTTATCATCAGTGTTGCCAACGCCAGGAAAATATTCCTACAACTTACTTGATCTTACATCACTGTTACTTTCGGATTCGTTATTTCTTTTTTTTTTTGTTTTTTTTTTTTTGTTTTTTTTCGTATAATTGTATTTTGTATATTTTTCCGGTGTAGCGGTTAAGGAAAGCTTTAAAATGATGCATCATTCATGTAATTTGATGATGTATTATGGATGTTATGGCGTACCGACAAAAAAATGGCCTTGAGAATAATATATGTGATGTGCCATGTTTCTGAATCTTAAAATGAATACACATCTAACTGTTTGTAGAATACAATACGCAGAAAACTGAACAAATCTGAACTTCTTGGCTCCGAAATTTTGGATTGGGGTATCGGAGAGGGGTTTACTTTACAAAAATGATCACGTCTCAACCAGGGCTTTAAAATGAGGTATCATACAATGAGTGCGTTGTTTGACTTGCAACCCCTCTTAACCGAATAAGGGTAAAATTCATTCAGACCCATAAAAGGTGCCGAATTCGCCCAATAACTTCCTGAAAGTTTGGAGTTGATTTGTAACAGGTTTGAAATTACGAAAGGGTCGCGGTACTTTTGCGTCGCTCTGTATATTTTGTCGAGTGACTGTACATTTCGTCTAAACAGTTCTACGGCCAATAAAAGAATCAATATGTCAATTAAGAGCATATAGTCTTGGAGATGTTCCGGTTCTTTTGGCTATTTTTATCTTGAGTCAAATATAACCAAATTTTCTTTACACACCCTCACTCGTATGTACTTTTTTAAGACGCTCTGCTACAACCACTAACAGTTTGAACTGTTAGTTCGAATTACAGTACCCTCACTGTAGGACTACGTTCCCGAGAGGAGAGGGCAATGGGGTCTTCAGCAGTACAACCCCGATATAAAACTATAGACCTCTTCTTGCAGAAAGTTTTCATTTGGAATACAAATACATATTATTCAAGTTTTGGATATTTTTGAAGTGAAAACTTCTTTAGCGGCGTTGGGCACTTTTTGCTTGGGGAAAAAGCATTGAATTCGCGACCGTTACCACTCGAGATATAGTATGTATTATATATATATATATATATATATATATATGTATGTACGCAACGCGAATATACTACATAGCACTTCTTATTGGGAGAGGAAAAAGCATCAAACTCGCGACCGTCACCGCTCGAGATATAGTATGTATGTATATATATATATATGATATTTGTGTTATATGTATATTAAATACCAAAGTCAGCAAAGTCATTAATGTTTTAAATTATTTACCCTTATTCTCCTCTTATATTAATACTGATAAAAATATAAATCGGTCATAGAAGTTATCACTTCTAACGTGTGGTCTTAAGCACACCCAATGTTTTTTTAGAAAGATATGGTTTTATGCATATGGTAGGGTACAGGGCTACAAATAAGCCAAATTTGATCAAAATCTTTAGAACCGTTTTTTTATAAAAAAAATAATAACTGATTTTTTCTGTCATTACTTCTGTTATACGAGGTGTTCATAAGTCCCTGTAACCCCCTTTATAATTTTTGTTACTGAAAATCAGTTAACCAAACTTTTTACACATCTTGTGTTACATAACAGGTCAAATTTTTTTACATATCTGAACCACTATGATTTGGGGGGGGGGGGTTTATAGTGGTAGGGTGTTAACAGTTTAAAGGTAGGTCATGTAATACACCATTGAAAAGCTTATTGAAAGAGAAACAGAGTGGCGCAAACTAGAGCTTAGTAACGTTTCAAAGTAATGGACACTCAAAGTTCTGGAAAATTATATTACTTTCTCCACCCTATACGTAGTATATGGAGAAAGTATTGTTTTCGTAAAAATGTTCGAATTTGAATTTTCAGTTGAATTATCTGTTTTGGTGCTCCCAGAACCCCT
>JAGFPH010002297.1:78529-94879 GCA_018207615.1 Philaenus spumarius | reverse complement strand
GAAAATTTCGAATTTTTTCAAACCCTTTCTTAGTAAGCACCTATGGCTCTAGAGTAAGCTACATACCAAATTTCATTCCAATCCTTTCGGTAGTTTTGAAGAAATCGTTTTTTAATAACTTTGATCCCCCAAAACCCCCCCCTAAAATTTCGAATTTTTTCAAACCCTTTCTTAGTGAGCACCTATGGCTCTAGAAGAAGCTACATACCAAATTTCATTTCAATCTGTTAGTTAGTTTTTGAGAAATCGTGATGAGTGAGTGGTATTTCGTTTTTATATAGATAGATTTCTCGAAGTTGTTTTTTGTCGCTAAACGATATCTTCCTTAATTCTTCAACAAAATGAATTATAGTAAGATAATTTTATAGCTTATATTCCCCGCTATTGACGAAAAATAGGCAAACAGCTTAAAATTCGTGTTTTCGTTACAAAAATTGATTTTAAAAACTTTTATATTATACTTCATATGGTACCAAATGAAAGGCACCATTTATTAGTAATATGTTTTACCTGACACGACAGCTGTTAGATTGCATATGTTCTATGTATGCAAGTGTAATCTATCACGCAAATCAATCAAATTAAATCAACGTAAAGCGTTATACGTTTTTATAAACTGTTATTTATAAACCAACGTAAATAGTTTAACGTAATTAACTGAATTAAAACAACGTATTAATTCAGGTAAATGTAGGCCTTCTCCTAACTTGTGAAATATTCGCGTTGGTCAGATAGTCTGTTAATATTTAGGAATAAGTAAGTTGTAGGTTGAGGTTAAATGTAACACTTAAAAAAAATAGAATCTGTAAATAAATGTAGTGCGTTACCACTAATTTATATGAGTTTCTATGTGTACTCGAAAAACTTTGGTGAAAAAGTGTAAACGGAACCGGGAATACAACCCTTGACCTTAGCTCCTGCCTTTCTCTACTGTATGCGTAACTGATAAGCACCACTTTTCATGTACTGATAGGATAGCAATACCTCCCTCATTTTGTTCCTGATATTTGTTGTGATGGTATTCAGTTTTGATTTTTTACAAATGAATCAGTCAAACGAAGACAAGGCTGACATGATTTTTACGTTAAATTAATTATACAGGGTGTATCAGAGCGGGTGGCCGGCTTGTATAGCATTAAAAAACGAGTATACTTAGACATTCAGTTTAAACTGATAACCCCATATTTCGACTCCAAGGAATTCAGGAAAAATATTTTCAACCCTTTAAAATGCCCCAAAAGAGTATTTTTTGGGGTTGGGGGTTGGTTTTTGGGAAATTTTCAAATGTAAAGGTAGGTCGTGTTGTACCTCATTTTAAAGGTCTCGGTACACTGATCATTAAAACAAAATTTTTTCACTTATCTTGCACCGTCAATATAGGGTGGCCCGAAACATCATACAAACTTAAGTTTACGTATCTTTTTAAATCTGACATAAACATTTTTGTACATTGACAAAGATGTGACCTTTCAAACAATACCTAATTTTGGTAGGTTTTCTCACATTTTTAGCAGGTTTCAAAATTTACAACTTTTAGAAGTATAAAAAGTCAATATCTCAAAATTTTCAAATTGCAGTGTGGGTTATCTTACATATCAAATTGAATCCCTTACAATTATCAACATTTTTCGTATTTGAATTTTTTTCATTTCTCTATTGGATATTGAGATTTGTAAACTTCAGTTTTTATTAAAACATTTCATTTTCCCTGAATTCCTTGGGGTCGAAATAGGGGGTTATCAGTTTAAACTAAATGTCTAAGTATTCTCGTTTAAATGCTATACAAGCCGGCCGCCCGCTCTGATACACCCTATATACGTTATAGTATATTATAATATAATAATAATAATTAATAATTATTATAATATAATAATAATATATGTTAGTCTATGTTACTCAGGGATAGTGTAGCTTTTTATTAGTAAAACTATTTTTTCAATCGGTTAAGTAGTTCCAGAGATTACCCCTGCATGAAAATAAAAAGTTGTTACCTCTTCATAATATTAGTATAGATTAGTATAGTAGATGAGTTTATTACCTGTAAAGTTAAAGTTTCAATAAAAAACGTTTCGAGATTTGTAATTTTACAAGATAAAAACAAAACAATATTTCGTTAAATTTTAAAATCAACTAGGACCCACTTGTTTACAAAATAATGTCATGTCAACCTAGAAACTATTTTTAACCGACATTTCTCGCGCGAGTTTCTGTAAGTTTTATTTCAGTCTTATGATTCATCAGGCACACGTCCGCACAGTAAATTCTTTGTTAGTGTTGACATGTTTAAAACACAATTCCAGTCTTTTTATAGCCACCATACTGTTTACTTAATAATGTAAAACGTGGGAGTGATTGGGTGCAATTTCTCTCCTCACATAAATGGATGTATGTGTGTAAGTCCCAGCATAATTTACAAGTTTGAATCTCGACCTTGCACCCTCGGTTTATGGACTGCTACGCTTCGCTCTTAGCGGAGAAACTCGATTTTAATGCTTTTTTTGCAACTTTTATAGTATTTTACGATTTGAACAATTTTGGGGAACCAGACGAGCTATAAGGTCGTGTAAAAAAAAAACAAAATGTGAAGAACAATCTCCTATACGTTTTTTTTTACATAAAAGCCAAAAACGTTTCATTATACAGTAGTACGAAAACTGTCCAAAAATATTACTTCCTGTCAAAATACGTGCTTCCGGTTGTTGGATTTTTTGGCTAACGAACCCGTCTGAACCACTTAGAAAATCGATGTAACCAAATTTGGACCAAATCGGACGTAAAAAGCGACCGTTGGAGTGCGAACACTTATATACATACATATATTTTTAAGAACCCAACAAGTGTTCTGTTCTGGGGACCATGATTGGTGCTCATTGATTACTTACTACTGACCTTAGGTCTCACAATAAGAGTCGACTGCAATAGTTTATCTTTCCTGTGGAAATTCCCTAATAATAGACAACGAGAAATATTAATAAAATCTGTCATGAATATAACTTAAATAGTTTATAACTTATATTGGTTTAATCTCAAAATTGTTCATTATTTTTATTTAATAAAAAAATAAAAAATCTAAAAATAAAAAATAACATAAACACGATTGTCTCTGGTCTCTTTAACCCTCTTTATTATTTTTTTATTGAAAATAAGTTAACAAAACTTTGTATATTTCTCGTGCTGCATAACAGGACACATTTTTTGACATATTATTTGAACCTTTATGATTTTGGGTGGCTTGAGAGGATAGTGGGTAAACAATTTCAAATATAAAGGTAGGTCATGTAATACACCATTGAAAAGCTTATTAAAACAGAAACAGAATGGCGCAAACTAGATCTTAATATCTCACTTCGTTTCAAAGTAATGGACAATCAAAGTTCTGGAAAATGATATTGTTATCATAACATCAAAGCGGGTTATCAATGTGGTAATATTAGGAATAAGTAGGTTGTACGTTATTTTCCAGAACTTTGATTGTCCATTACTTTGAAACGAAGCGAGATATTAAACTCTAGTTTGCGCCATTATGTTTCTCTTTTAATAAGTTTTTCAATGGTGTATTACATGGCCTACCTTTATATTTGAAATTGTTAACCCTCCTTACACCCCCTAAGCCCCCCAAAATCATAGAGGTTCAGATATGTCAAAAACATTGTCCTGTTATACAACAAAAGATGTATACAAAGTTTTGTCAACTTTCAATAGCAAAAATAACGATGGTGTTAAAGATACTGGACCGCAGACTTTTTGAACAGTCTGTATATTTATGTTACAATCTTCTAAATGTATACAAAAAAATAACCCCCTGCAAATTTAAAACAATTTATTTCCGCTTAATCAAATTGTCTCATGATTAATCTATTTAAATGATGATTTGTTAAAATCAATTTTATTCATACCTACCCCTGACACGTGTATCAATATTGCATATATTACCCCTTAAATGTGTATCAACATTGCATACTCTGTTCCTTCATCCCACACACACCTGTTGAACCACACCTAACACATGGTCTGTTTGATAATGAATTTATATGTTTAGCATTAGCATTGCTTCAACATGGTCACAAAAAAAAGAAGAAAATAAACAGTCGTGGGACTGCCGACAGAAGTGAAAACTGTCATGAATATAAATCGTTGGTTATATTGGTTTAATCTGAAATTTGATCATTATTAGCGAATTTCCATAGGAAAGATGAGCTATTGTAGTGTCCCTTATGGTAAACCCCTTTATGACACACATGACCCTTATGGTGGTACTTATGGTCAGGAGTAGTAAATGAGCACCGATCATGGACCCTAGAACACGTTTTGAGGTGTAATTAAAATGTATATAATATATCATAATTAAAATCTATATATATAAGCGAAATACCACTCACTCACTCACTCACTGACTCACTCATCACGATTTCTCAAAAACTACCAAACGGATTGAAATGAAATTTGGTATGTAGCTTCCTCTAGGGCCATAGGTGCTCACTAAGAAAGGGTTTGAAAAAAATTCGAAATTTTAGGGGGGTTTGGGTTGATCAAAGTTATTAAAAAACGATTTCTTCAAAACTACCGAACGGATTGGAATGGAATTTGGTATGTAGCTTCCTCTAGGGCAATAAGTGTTCACTAAAAAAAGGGTTTTAAGAAATTGAAAATTTTAGGGGGGTTTGGGGGGTAAAAAATACTAAATCACGTTTTCTCCAAAATTACCGAACAGATTGGAATGCAATTTGGTATGTAGCTTAATCTTGGACCATAAGCGCTCGCTAAGAAAGGGTTTAAAAAAATTCGAAATTTTAGGGGGGGGGGTTTGGGGGGATCAAAGTTATTAAATCACGATTTCTTCAAAACTACCGAACTTATTGGAATGAAATTTGGTATGTAGCTTCCTCTAGGGCCATAGGTGCTCACTAAGAAAGGGTATGAAATATTTCTAAATTTTATGAGGGGTTTGGGGGATCAAAGTTACTAAAATCATAATTTCAGATCTTATATTATTATGACAATAGTGCTTTTATTATTTAAGATCTATTTATATAAAAGCCAAATACCACTCACTGACTGAACACTTAAAAAGAATACAATTACGTTAAAAAGACTGAAAATATCAACCACCACGGGCAACGCCGTACGGGTCAGCTAGTATATATATATGTATATGTTTTTAAAATGCATTGTTCTGTATCCAAGTCACTGATTAGATTGAATAAAATGTAAAAATTATATCCGTCTATGTGACTTTCAATTGAAAAGTAATTTACTTACTTACTCAGTATGACGCGTTTCGGAACTGGTTCCATCATCAGATATCCCTCTGCTGAGGTCGTCATAACATTAAAATAACTTATTAAAAGACATAACACATATAATACTTATACACGCGCACATCAACACAAACAATCTATATAAAAATACAACCGCGTGTGCACACGAACGACTCCGTTTGACTACTGAAGCCACGGTTTCCCTTTCCTACCAAGTTTATTGTTTGCTTTTCTTATCTAACTCCCTTGCGAAGTCGTACATTAAATTAGATCTAAAATTCAGTTGGTCGTTTAACACATGATCTGGATTTTCTGATTGCGCTCTATATATTTCATACTCCTCCAGCGCGTCCATTAGCTTGCCCTTCTTACATATGTGTAGTGGATGGAAATTATTTTCAAAGTTAGTGTAAGAATGTACTTCTTCCGTTATGTGGCGTGCGAAGTTGGATTTGTCAACGGCTCCACGGTTACTTGGGAGATGTTCCTTATATCGTTTTTTAAATTGTCTCCCGGTTTGTCCTATATAAAAGCATTCACACTGATCGCAATTTATTCTGTATACACCCGTCTGTTGATCTAACGGTGTTGCTTTTTTAGGTTTTAGTAGGTTTCCAATGTTATTCGAGGTGCGGAATGACATGGTAACATTTATCTTCCTCAGTGTGTTGGTCAGTAGGCCTATGTTAGGTAGGACTACATTCTGTGGATCTGATTTTTTTTTTTCCATTGTTGGTTTGTTCTTAAATTTGTTGTATTTTTTAAGAATCTCGTCAATCATGGAGCTTCTATACCCGTTCTCTACGGCTATATATTTATAATATTAAGTTCTTTATGGAAATCCTCCTTACTGAGTGGTGTTGTTATCAATCTATGGACAAAACTATTGTATGCAGCCTTTTTGTGTGCATTTGGATGATGTGATTCCGCATGAATAGTAGATACAGTGGTCGTAGGTTTTCTAAAAATCTCGTATTGAAAGACTTCGCCAGGGAGTTAGATAAGAAAAGCAAACAATAAACTTGGTAGGAAAGGGAAACCGTGGCTTCAGTAGTCAAACGGAGTCGTTCTTGTGCACACGCGGTTGTATTTTTATATGGATTGTTTGTGTTGATGTGCGTGTGTATAAGTATTATATGTGTTATGTCTTTTAATAAGTTATTTTAATGTTATGACGACCTCAGCAGAGGGATATCTGATGATGGAACCATTTCCAAAACGCGTCATACTGAGTAAGTAAGTAAATTACTTTTCAATTATTGAAAGTCACATAGACGGATATAATTTTTACATTTTATTCATATGTATTTGTATGTATGTGTTCGCACTCTATCGGCCTCACTTTAAGACCGATTTTTTCCAAATTTGGTACAAACGTTGAGTGTCTATGTCGCTCGTACGAGTTTGTTAGACAAACAAATGCAACAGCCGGAAGCACAGTTTTTGACCGGAAGTAACTATTTTTTAGATTTTTCGCTAGGGTTGTATAATAAATAAAAATAAACGGTATCAGGAAACTGACACATACTTTCTCCCTCATTATAGAAACTTAATAAAAAAAAACTATTACCAATTTATTGTGATTTTTTATTTTTAACAGTCATTTTCCCATAAAAATCCATAAAATAATAGAAAATTCAACTTTTCTCAAAAACGGCTCGAAAGATTTTGATTAAAATTTTACAGTTTATAGTACTTTAGGTCCCTAATAAACTATAAAATTTTAATCAAAATCGTTAGAGCCGTTTTTGAGAAAAGTTGATTTTTCCGTTATTTTAAGGGTTTTTATGGGAAAATTACCCTTAAAAATAAAAAATTCACAAAAATGAAAAAACGCCTGGAGATACCGTGGATTAGTACCTCCATACCAAATTTCATCAAAATCGGACGACTGGTTTAGGCTCTAGGTCTGATAACATCCACACAGACACACAGACACACAGACACACATACAGACACACACACAGACATCACTCCGAAAACCACTTTTTTAGGTTCAGGGGGACCCAAAACGGATATTTCCACCAAAAACTCAAACTCGAAAATTTTGACGAATACAATACTTTCTCCATATACTATGGTATAGGGGGAGAAAGTAAAAAAGAAGCGTATTTGTTGATTTTAATAAGTCATTTGTTTGTCTAAAAAATGCTTTGTTAGTGTTAGGAGCGTTTTCATTGGTTCAAAACGTTTCTATACGAAAATATCGTCCGCTCAGTTAGGGCGTTTTAAAAACTTTATATCCCTCTAACTTTTAAACGGTTAGTCGTATAAAAAAAAACACCAAGAACAAAAACGTCTTAAAATAACTTGGAAATCCAACATCATCCTAAAATATAGGGTGTTACATAAGAAATTCGAAAGTTGGCCGCCATACTGGAAAAATGGAGGGTATGATAAGAATTTCAAAGTTACCAAATTAAACAGAACTAAAAGTCCAGGGGAGTTACTATTTCACTTTTTTTATAATTCCTATAGAATTCAAGAGAAACAGCTGACACACTTATATCAATCATCCTGAACATCGATCAAACTTGTGAACGTAAAGTTTAGCTATTGTTAACAATCTTTTATTTTCAAAGTGTAAAAACAAATAACATATTAAAAATTACAGAAAATCGCTAGGCTTACGGATGACCCAATACCTGTGTTAAAATTGTTCGCTCTCGCAGCGATGCAAGCAATGGGCCCGACGACAAGGTTGGCAAGTGCTTCATTAATTACCGATTGTTTTGGCACGTGTCGGCGTCAGTTGGCCCCAAAACTACAGGAAGGTCTATCAGGAGTTGGCAAATAGAAATTAAGCTACATCCAATAACGTGACGTCTGACATTGTGTCTTGGTTGTGCAGAATGCACAAGATAAAATAATTCGATCACACAGATGAACCGCTGACGTGAGTTGAGCGAATTTCTAAAATTCAATTATTATTTTGTACGGTTTCAACCGACAATTCGGGAAAATTGGTCTATGTAACTATGGCTATGGTAAATACATTCAAGAAACATGTGTTGGTTCATCAGTCTAGGCCTAACCTAAAATTATTAAATACTATGTGAAACCCCTTCGTGCTCCGCACGCCAACCCCGTTGGAACCTTCTATACACGTAATCAAGTTATGTTTTCTTTATAATTATGTACGCTCAATAATAACCCCAAAGCTAAGATGGTAAATAATGTTAAAAGTTCAAATCAAATTATTTCGTACATTTTATAACAGCAGTTATAACAAAGGTTAAAAGGACCAGCAAGGCTCAGGTCTACACTTTAATAAGAACCTAACCTAAAAGTTAGAAATACAAATAATTGCTTCAAAGTTTGAAATCAGCTGTTAATGGACATATTGGAGCAATCAGATGTTTTAACTGTTATTTCATTCAATTGGTTTCTACGGTAATAAATGTAAATACATGTGTTGTCTCATCGTCCTAGGCCTAACCTAAGATATTTTTCCGAATAAATTTACAAATATTGAACTAAACAATGTTTTTATCAAAATGAATTATAGCCTATGTTACTAAGGGATAGTGTTGCTTTATATAGTAAAACTATTTTTTCAATCGGTTCAGTAGTTCCAGAGATTATCCCCTACATACAAAGAAACAAACAAATTTTACCTCTTTATAATATTAGTATAGATTATACGTTCAAATCAACGGTTTTATCTGTTATTTTATGTTATTGGTTGCTATGGTAATGAATGTAAATACATTCAAGAAACATGTGCTGGTTCACCAGTCTAGCCCTAACCTAAAATTATTTTGTGTGTTTAATTTGAATTGTATGTATTTCTGATGCATTATTATAAAAAAAACTACGGGACACCCCTGCGTGCTTCGCACGCCAACCCCGTTGAACCTTCTATACACATAATCATGTTATGTTTTCTTAATAATAAAGGTGTAGAATTAATAATAACCCTAAAGCTAAGATGGTAAATAATGTTAAATGTTCAAATTAAATTATTTCGTATATTTCATAACAGCAGTTATAATAAAGGTTAAAAGAACCAGCTAGGCTCAGGTCTACATCTTAATAAAAACCTAACCTAAAAGTTAAAAATACAAAAATTGCTTCAAAGTTTGAAATCAGCTGTTAATGGAAATATTGGAGCAAACAGATGTTTTACCTGTTATTTCATTCAATTGGTTTCTACGGTAATAAAATGTAAATGCATGTGGTGTTGTTTTATCGTACTAGGCCTAACCTAAGATATTTTCCGAATAAATTTACAAATAATGAATTAAAAACTATTTTGATCAAAATGAATTATACCCTATGTTACTCAGGGATAGTTTAGCTCTGTATTAGTAAAACTATTTTTTCAATCGGTTCAGTAGTTCCAGAGATTATCCCCTACATACAAACAAATTAATTTGACCTCTTTATAATATTAGTATAGATTATACATTCAAATCAACTGTTTTATCTGTTATTTTATTTTATTGGTTGCTATGGTAATGAATGTAAATACGTTCAAGAAACATGTGTTGGTTCATCAGTCTAGCCCTAACCTAAAATTATTTTGTGTGTTTAATTTGAATTGTATGTATTTCTGATGCATTATTATAAAAAAAACTACGGGACACCCCTGCGTGCTCCGCACGCCAACCCCGTTGAACCTTCTATACACATAATCATGTTATGTTTTCTTTATAATAAAGGTGTAGGATTAATAATAACCCTAAAGCTAAGATGGTAAATAATGTTAAATGTTCAAATTAAATTATTTCGTATATTTCATAACAGCAGTTATAATAAAGGTTAAAAGAACCAGCAATGGTCAGGTCTACACTTGAAAATCCTAACCTAAAATCTAGAAATACAAAAATAATTGCTTTAGAGTTTGAAATCAGCTGTTAATGGAAATATTGGAGCAAATAGCTCTTATTAAATTTTATTGGTTGCTATGGTAATAAATATAATTACATGTAATGTGTTGGTTTATCAATCTAGGCCTAACCTAAGAATGTTTTCCTACTAAATTTACAAATATTGAAATAAAAAAAGGTTTTTATCGAAATGAATTATAGCCTATGTTACTCAAGGATAGTGTAGCCTTTTATTAGTAAAACTATTTTTTCAATCGATTCAGTAGTTACAGAGATTATCCCCTACATACAAACAAACCAACAAATAAATAAAAAAAAATTCGGAAAACGGTTGACCCTAAAGGCCATCCATGTAACTTCCCGCTAAGTTTAATTACAACAAACACTATTTTTGGAAATTTTGAACTGCCATAACTTTTGAATGAATCAACCGATTTTTATGCGATTTGCGGCAATCGATGCAGTTTTTTAAGTCCATTGAAAGAATCAACAACAAAAAATTTTCAGATGAAGAGTTTCGGAGAAATTGAAGAAAAACACTTTTTTTGATTTTCTTTCGTTCACGATATCTCGCGAATGAATCAACCGATTTTTATGCGATTTGCGGCAATCGATGCAGTTTTTCGATTCCATTGAAAGAATCGACAACAAAAATTTTTCTGATGAAAAATTTCGGAGAAATTGAGAAAAACACTTTTTTTTATTTTCTTTCGTTCACGATTTCTCACGAACGAATTAACCGATTTTCACCGGACTGGTAGCGATCGACGTCGCTTTTCAAGGTTAAAAGCTGATTAGATTTTGGTATTGATCGGTAAAGCCGTTTAAAAGTTATTCCAAAAAAAACTGATTTGAAAATTTTTTATTTCTTAGTTTTTTCGAAATTTCTCAGAACCTACCGGTCCGAATTAGTTGAAATTTTCAGGAAATCTAAGTTTGATGGAACTCTTTAGAACGCCGTTTGGTTAGGATCCAATCGGTTAAGCCGTTGAAAAGTTATAAGCGGGTCACATACTTACATACACACACACATACATACAGACAGGGTGACACCCTCTCGGGAGTGGTCAGGGAAGATTCCTAGGACCTAAAAACGTCGATATCTGATGAATACTCGATTTTCGAAAAACAGGGTGAAACCAATAACTTCCCGATTTTAGAAAATTTTCAATTTTCTTAGCGGGAAGTTAAAAATAAAAAAAACTTTACCTCTTTATAATATTAGTATAGATATCAGCTTCATGCACTTCTTCATC
Source organism: Philaenus spumarius (assembly GCA_018207615.1). NCBI lineage: Eukaryota > Metazoa > Arthropoda > Insecta > Hemiptera > Aphrophoridae > Philaenus > Philaenus spumarius. The sequence goes on along the minus strand of JAGFPH010002297.1, from coordinate 83,533 downwards.
ATTTATACTTTAACCGTGAAAAATTATTAATATATAGATACTCTGTTTTATACACATGTGTACTATATATTTATTATGGTAAAGCGTTTCAGAAAATGCGTGACGGTAAAATCCGATTCGCCGCTAGAAAACATTTTTTGGACTCAGTGCGCCTTTAGAAGTTGACACTTCAGAAATAGTTACTCCCAGTCAAAAATCGTGCTTACGTTTGTCGGATTTTTTGCTAACGAACTCGTCCGAGCAGCGACGTAGACAACCAATGAGTGTATCAAAACAGAGAACACAATCTTAAGGTTGTGCAATATCCCTCGAGTAAAAACATTGAATCCAGTGAGCCGGGACCAACCTTGAGAATGGCCTATGATATTACTTACGCTGGCGCGACTAGAATATCGCTTAATAAGCTTTTGTTTTTCTAACGCCGGTCTTATTTTCAGTTCCCGCCATGTGTGTAAGACATTTAAATTTGCAGAAAGCTCCAATGTACACATGGTAGATAACGAAATTCGCCCCGATGTTTTTCTGCTATCACGTGACTCGACTGAAAATCATGCTTTTCGTCTTGTTTAGAAGCAAATATGTTTAACAAATTTTTGTCACCTACGAATTATAATTTAGATGTCTGCGAACGATTTCCTGCAAATTACACAAGATTATCTTCAAAGTTCGACGGAAGATAAGTAATATTGAAAAGGACTGCTTCGTCCTGGTGTTTGTTCGCCCTTAATTTTAATCATCTTAACGTCTGATAAGTGTATGCGAGAAGAAATATTTTTATTTACTGAGGTTGAGACAAGAAAGTGAAAATAATTCGACCACGCAGCTGAACTGCTGACGTGAGTTGAGGAAATTTCCAAAATTAAGTTTATAGGCCTATGTTTTAGGGTTCCAACCAACAATTTGGGAACTAGTTCTATTCACGACGGTGCTGAATAGCTGCAAAATGGTTCGCACGCCATTCCGCATTTTGGGGGTATTTTCAATACACAATGCATTGCGTGATTCGCACGCCATTCCGCATATTGGGAGTATCTTCAATACACAAAGCATTGCGTGCTTCGCACGCCAACCCCAACGTAGAATCTACCACATGGCTTTGAATCGGGTACTTCTATCGTATTTTACGTTTTGATCGATTTTGGGGGAACCAAGCGAGCTATAAGGTCGCGTAAAAAAACAAAATGTGCAGAACAACATCCTACATTTGTATTTGTAGGAAAAACTGAAAAACAAATTAATTCTCGATCTCCTCAAACAGTAGTTACTTCCGGTCAAAAAACGTGCTTCCGATTGTTGGATTTTTTTGGCTAACGAACTCGTCCGAGCGACGTGGACAACCAACATGTGTACCAAATTTGAACCAAATCGTACTTAAAAGGCGGCCGCTAGATTGCGAACTCATATATACATATATATATATATGATTTTTAATGACACCCAAAAAACGTGTTCTGGGGACCATGATCGGTGCTCATTTGCTACTCCCGACCTTGGGTCTTACCAGAAGGGCCACTGTAATAGCTCATTTTTCCTATGGAAATTCGCTAAAAACCAGTTACTTCCGGTCAAAAAGCGTACGTGCTGTTGTTGGATGATTTTGGCTAACGAACTCGTCCGAGCGACATAGACAACCTAAGGCTGCACCAAATTTGGACTAAATCGGATTTAAAATGTGGCCGTTAGAGTTTGAATACATAAATATATATACATACAGAGTGTTCAATAAAGTCCCTTTAACCCCCTCATTACTTTTGTTACTGAAAATAAGTTAACAAAACTTTGTATATAATATACAAAGACTGGAAGCTTTTTTGATAAACATTAAAACAAACATAAGATCTGGTGTATTGAAGCATCTTTTATTAGCGAATAATGAGCTGTTGCACTGACCCTTATGATAATACCTAAAGTAGGGAGTAGTAAATGTGCACCGATCATCATCCCCAGAACACCTTTTGGGACGTCATTACAACAAATTTTACATACAGAGTGTTCATGGATGGACTGTTTCAAAGTAATGGACAATCAAAGTTCTGGAAAATGATATTGTTGTCATAGCATCAAAGCAGGTTAATAATTTGTTAATATTAGGAATAACTACATAGGTTGTATGTTAATTTCTAGAACTTTGAGTGCCCGTTACTTTGAAACGAAGCAAGATATTAAGCTCTAGTTTGCGCCATTGCGTTACTCTTTTAAAAAGCTTTTCAATGTCATGATCTAAATTTATATTTGAAATTGTTAACCACCTTACCCCTCTAAGCCCCCAAAATCATAGACTGTCAGATATGTCAAAAAACTTGTCCTGTATATATATATATATATATAAATAACACAAGATATATACAAAGTTTTGTTAACTTATTTTCAGTAAAAAAAATAACGAGGGGGTTAAAGGGACACTATGAACACTGTATATAAAATTAGTTGTAATTACACCCTAATTAGTTGTAGTTGGGGGACCATGATCGGTGCACATTTACTACTCCCTACCTTAGGTCTTATCATAAGGGTCACTGCAATAGCTTCTTATGGAATTCGCCAATAACACACTGCAATCAATATGTATACAAACAATTAGACTTACTAAAGTACTCACCGTGTGAAATAATATTAATAGTCTCATTGTGTAAATAAAACAAACTGTAAACACTCCCCCAGAAGGTCAGCAAAGGACGATATCCCGTGTGTATGTAAGGGTTGAACTGAAGATGGCCCGGCATGTCTTTCCACTGTAACAGGCACGTTTTCATTTCCATGGCGGGGCCGTACCTTCCTGTCACCTGGAATCCATCATCGACTCATCTGCTCGCGATAGTCGTGGAAGCCATACTGTTGAATATTACCCAGAATGCCCACCCCTCGGCGAAAGGGTGGCGAGCGTCGTCAAGGCAACCGTCGGTCTAACTTTATTGATTCCCGTCCAAACAAAATACTCGCAATACATGTATCTATAAGCATTTAACTTTGACTAAACTTTCCTTTTTCTTATTATTTTCGCCCGTTTCCAGGAAAGCGTGTCCGCCGGCACGGGATTGTTTACAGGACCGACACGACCTCGGGAAAAGAAAGAACCGAGACGGTGAACCGACGTAACGGATATCTTAATTAAGAAGAACACACCTATAAATGTTTGTTAAGAGTTGGGGTGAGATTTTTTTATTTAGGGGGTGGGCGGGGGTTAAAATCTACACCAGCATCCCGTATTCTAACAACATTCCCACCTCTAAGTGGCGCATGCTTCTCCGAAACACTTGCGCAATTGTCTACCGCTATTTGATCTCTGTTTTCCGAAGATGGATTCCTTTGGCAACATCGGAAATGAGGTACGATATAAAATATTAATTATTTTCTTGTTTATATTGTTGTTTATGGTTGTATATTTGTGTTTGTTTGACGCGGCCGGTAGTGTCGAGTGTGTTTTATAATTTTTGTAGCGTTTCTCCCAAACGGACAAAGAAAGTACAATGATTATTTTGTTGAGAATTTCCATATGAGGTGATTGCCCTAAGTAACACCAACAGTCGCTCTCTGCAGTTCTCGTACGACTTTGACCCTAACCTAGTGTTTCTATTTATTGTTTACTGTGCTGTACTGGTCTATTACCTAGTATCACAACACAACAACGCTTCGTTTTGCGCGCCAAAACCTTATCTCTTATCTTATTCTTATATTAACCGCAATTATCAATCCATTGTGTTCAATATTAAATACCAGTACATATTTAATAATTTATTGTGTATTTATTTTTTCATTTATTTGTTATTATTACTTTTATTACGATCATAAGTGAATGTGACACGAGTGAAAATCTTTGTTGTTGGCTACACACACGTGACAAATTTATTTTTAGGCCTACGCTTTCATACGTCAAACTTCGTTTATATCGATGGAATTATAATTGTTCAACTTAACATTTTGAAAAATATTAATGATATTTTTAAATTTTATCAGGTGAGTTATTTAAAGCGTAAACTACTAGTTTATATTATAATTTAGCAAATGAAATTAATTAAATAAATCTTTTGCACATAACAGATTTTTAGTTTTCATATTTGGTGCGTAGATACATATTTTTAAAATTTATTTACGTATCCAAAATTATGTTTTTTAATATATCAATATTTTTTATCGAAATACTTGGGTTGTTAAAAAAAGTTCTACGGCAAAATAATATCCAGAAATAGGTATGAATAAGATTGAAACCTAAAAAAAAAAACAAATACTGTAGCAAAAAGTGCCATTGTAAATACCGATGAATAAAAATTACTTTATAGTTTTTTTTTACGATGAAAAAATTTCTTTTATTCAACCGCACTAAAATCGGTCAGGTAGATACCTAGAAATAGGTATCATTAGAGTTGTACTCTAAAACTGAAAACCCCAAAAAAGTGCCCTAGTAAATATAACGATGAAATAAAACTTTAATTTCATAATTTTCAATTAATAATGACAAAAATGTCTTTCATTTAAAACAAACCACATTAAAATCGGCCAGGTAGATCTCCAGAAATAGGTATCAATATTGGTTTAACCTAAAACCAAAAAAACCCATAAAGGGCCCTTGTAAATATAACGAAGAAATAAAAATAAAAATATATTTTTTGTTGATAATAATGACAAAATTTTCTTTAATTTAAAACAAACCACACTAAAATCGGCCAGGTAGATCTCCAGAATTAGTTATCATTAGGCGTTTAAACTAAAACAAACAAAAACTTAAAAAAGCCCTTGTAAATATAACGATGAAATAAAAATTTCATTTCATATTTTGTTGATAATAATGACAAAATATTCTTTCATTTAAAACCAACCACATTAAAATCGGCCAGGTACGTCTCCAGAAATAGGTATCAATAGAGGTTTAACCTAAAACCCAAAAAACCCAAAAAAGGCCATTGTAAATATAACGATTAAATAAAATTTTAACTTCATATTTTTTTTATAGTAATGACACAATTGTCTTTCATTTAAAACAAAACACACTAAAATCGACCAGGTACA